>CAKAOI010045277.1:104661-122317 GCA_916701655.1 Sebastiscus albofasciatus
AAAAAGTTGTAGACATGTTGGGAAATACTCTTAGTAGCTTTCTTGTATGGTAAATATGAAGCTACTGCCAGCAGCTAGATAACCTAGCTCAGCATATAGACTGGAAACAGGTGTAACAATATGCACCTCTAAAGGTCACTAATTAACACGTTATATCTTGTTTGTTTAATCCATACAAAACCATAAAATCGCCATTTTACAGCGGGTTATGAACCGGACCGGACCGCTTGTTTTTCAGACAGACATACTCAAGTAATGGTATACAGCATGTATGTGTTTGGAATTTTATTTTGTTGCTTAATTTAGTGAATCATATATTTTCTTCCAGGTCGTGCTGGGTCACAATATCAACCTGAACCTCTCGGACAGACCGGAAAATTAACAGGCAAATACGGTGAGATTCAGCAAACATGGCAGCTACCTTCTAATTGTCACTTGTTTGTTTGTTTATTTGCTTTAACTTGTCGTCTCTGTGTGGCTGCCAACTGCTCAGGTGGCGGTGAAGTCCCCTACGCACCACATGCTCTTGGTTTTGGGAGTGAAGCTGAATCTTTTGGGAAATATGGTACAGTACATCCTTATCCTTACGTGTTCTTTTCATACCAATCATTTTTAACATGTTTACTAAATAATAATCTCTGAACAGATAACCAGGGCCCGTACCAGCCACAGCCCCTTGAATCGGCATCTGAAGGCAGATCTGGTGCAGAATATGGTAATTGCTACTAATTGCCTGACTAGTTGGGTTAGAAATGTACAAATAAATTGTACATTTATGTATGTTTTTTTGCCTTAAACAGATGCAGCTGGTTTACATTATGAGCCCCTGCCTCTTGAGCCAGATTCAGCCATTAAATCTTACGGTGCGTCAGGGAAAGAGGTTCCTTTTTTTAAAGAGATTCACAGCACAAATAAACTGCAGAGCCCAATCTCTCACCTTATCTGCTTATTTTCTCCTGCCCTCTTAGTGAACGGAGAGCTACCGACACCAGCAATGGCAGTCGAAGGCGAGGGGACGTCACTTGATAGATACGGTGAGTATATAGCGTGTATTTCTGCATGATGGTCTCTTGTGGCTCAACTGCATTTAGGTAATGTTTAACTGTTTGTCACTTTCAGAAAATGTGGGCTATATAAATGGACAAGTGCAGCCAGAAGGTAAAACTAGGAAATGAATAAATGCATACATAATGCAAAGACGATAAACATCAAAATCTTAGTTTACACCTGTTTTTTTCCTCATTCTTGTCTCTCCCATCCTAGTTGTTGCATTTCCAGCAGCTTCCACTCCCAGCCCCACTCTGGCCTACCCTTCTGTCCCATCCTATCTGCCCGTGGAGTCCTTCACACCTGATGATGTGGTGCATGGAGCGGGTGTTGATGACCTGCCCGACCCCGCAGGCACCACCGTCCTCGACTCCGCACCCGCTACAGAAACACTGGGTGTGGCTGAGGTGCCTGAGCAACCTGATGACCTGCTTCATGAACAGCAGCTGCCACGTCAGATTCACATTCAGCAGCATCTCAAACTGCATTTTCACCCACAAGGCAAGTCCTGGAGAGGTCAAAGTACTGAACTATAACAACAAGTTGTGGTTTTACACGCCAGGCTGGCTGTTTTCCCGTTTCCAGTTTTTATGCTCGTTACGCTTTATACTTAAAGCTGAAGTCGGTAACTTTGAGCAAATATGATAAAAATTATTTTTATAAAACTGTCACTTTATCCTGACAGTAGTGCATGAGACAGATAATCTGTGAAAAAAATATGTTCCTCTGTGCCTTCCTGCTCTCCTAAAGGCATGTGCAAGATTTCACTGCGCCCGAAGGAAAACAACCAATCAGAGCCGAGCAGTCTCCGGGCAGCTGTCAATCCCTGCTTGCAAAACTTGCAAACTCCGATCAAACGGTCAAACTAGGCAGCGCTGATCAAATATGAATCAATATTCTGTTACTGTAATGCCTATTTCTCCCCTCAAATGTTTTCAGAAACATCTTGTAGTGTACTGTTTAGCTGTAAAATGAGAAAGTTTGCTCCGGCTGGTGGGCGGTGCTTGGTTTTGGCTCGACTGTTTTCAACATGGTGGCCGAGTCACTAACTTTCCCATTTTGACGCTGCCTAGTTTGACAGTTTGAATGGAGTTCACGAGCAGTGATTGACAACTGCCCAGAGACTACTCGGCTCTCATTGGTTGTTTTCCGTGCAGGTTGAAGCCATTAGGAGCACCGGAGGACACATAGGCACATGATTTTTTTTTTTCAGATTACCTGTCTCATGCACTACTGTCAGGATATAGTGACTGTTTTATATCATATTTGCTCAAAGTTACCAACTGCAGCTTTAAAGGACAGATATTTAAGTGGTGTCAATCTTCTCATGAACTCTCAGCAAGAAAGTGAATATAGTTTATTTCACAAAATTTCAAACTATTCCTTTAAGTTCACCATGCCAAACATTAAAATCTGGACAGAGGCTTTAAAATAAAACAATCAGTACAAGTAATATTCCAAGATGTAAATCATTTAAAAACATTTGCATAAGTTTGAATTGTTTCTTTTTTATTCGTCTTCAGGAGCAAAGAACAACAAATATGATTTGAATGGCTTCTTTGGGAATAGTGGCTATCAAGGTAAGAACAGACTCAAACTAAAAGATCATTTTCAGTTTGACTGCTGTACAAACATCACACTCATCTTTCTCCACACAGGTTAACCCCGCTGACAACGACAAGTATAATCTTTTTCTGCCGTTGTATATTATTTCTGAATGTTTTCTCAATTGTATATTTTTATTTTCTTCCGTTCGTCGAATAGTCCTGGTATTTTTGTGTTTGTTTGTAGAGATAAAACTGCCTTTAAACATTTTGAGTTGTTAGGTTTTCTCTTAATGTATATTTTTATGGATTACCTTTTGTCCTGCACCTACTGCTCACTGTAAATGCAAATAGTTGCTTGCTGGAGAAATTCAGTTTGTCTGCTGCATATTCAGTGTTTTGAGTCCGTTTTGCTTGATATTGTCAACTCAAAATAATCCTGTAAAACATAATTCAGTCTAATTTATTTTGCATGGGAGAGGGTTTTTTACTACTTGTGGTAAACATCTGTTTATTATTGTACAGAATTTGATTGAATAAAACCATCAATGAATACCAACAGTTTGTATGCGTTTCTATACATGTAGTGAGCTACAGCATAGGCAAAACCCATTAATATGTTTACATGCTGAGGAATTATCAGTGTCATTAAGAAAAACAACCACCTCTTAAAGTGTTGTAATGCCCAGATCATCCTGAATGCAACACAGTTGTATACAAGCATGAGGAATAGGAACATGTGTGCAGTCTAAATTATAATAAGGGAAATACAGAATATGTTGAAGTTGAAGTGTGAATCAGTTATGAGCCATGACAAGGAGCAGCTGTGGTGGTGCACATGGCTTTTTGTGAGGATTACCCCAGCTTAGGGATAAGAGCCCTTTGCTGATTGGCCCTACTGAAAGCATGCCACTTGGCCAGCTCAACAGGTTGCTTGCTTGGGAATTACACCTGTCCAATGATGGATTTCAAGGAGCAGAATTTCCGTTTCTCGTTGTGGTCATGACCATGCCTCAGAGTCCTGAGTGTGGCCTTGTTTAGGATGTAAATGGTGAGGAACCTGTGCTGTCAACTAAATGTGAGGCCACTGGGCTGCAGGAAGTCGTGATGGTGCTTTACAAAGGGCCGCGGTTGTTGGACTTTGCAAAGACCCCTGAGCACCTTCAGTTCAACAGATACGTCCTGACGGGTTACCGGCCAGTGTCCACGGCTCAGGAGTGCCTCAGGAGCCTCTTCTACATGCACAATGAGCTGGGGAACATCTACACACATGGTAAGTCCAGAAAATCACTGTGCATTGCAAGTAAGTGTCAATCTGCACCAACTACAATAATGACATGTGAATTAACCCATTGAAATATATCTTTACAGTAAATTAGCAAATGTTTCTCACCATTTAACTCATACAGGTGATGTACAAACTATACTTCATGTCCACTATATACTCTCACTTATGGCTAGTTACTTGACGAGGTGTAATGAGGATATGGGGCATTAGCAGTAATCTGCCCTGGGAATCCCTGTCCTGGAAATATCCTCCTGTTAACAAGGTCTTTAAAGGTGTGAGTCTGGCTCACACTTTTCAGCTGTAAATGCCCATACACGTGTATCATAATAGGCAAAGTATCCTGTGAGATGCACACGTTTACATAAATTGCAGTTGCAGAATTACAGCATATTAACATCTTTTTAACAATGATGTAAGACATACAAATGCAAACCTGACTTTAAGTTGTGCAAAGGCGAGCAAGAATTTAAAATTAACCGAGCATGAGCTAAAACCAGCACAACCTTGAACTTCTGAACACATCTTCCTCACACTCCATTTTCTCCTGGGCTATCCCATAAGTTCATTAAGACTAACACTCTTACTAAGGGGAAGTGAAGGGCATTAGCTTTAGAGTGTTGCTCACAGCTCTCTATGCATGTAGCCAACATATCTGTCACATTGTTCCTGGAACAGAAACAACCGGAGGAACCACTCTCTGACTATTAAATTCCTCATATTGTTCTGCATGACACCTGCTCACTCTAAAAACAGATGTCATATTACATGGCATCCATACTGAAGAAATAATAGTCTCGTATAACAATGCTTAAGGGTAATGATTTATCCTTGGAGGGCTTTTTCTAAAGGACTCACATCTCGTGAAGGTTTCAGACATTTCTTTATCTCATTTCTCTAATTTCTCTTTCTCTTTATCCTCCGGTCACCTCAGGCGTCCCTTTTTTCCTCTTCTTGGTGCTGCTGCCTTTTAGTATCCCCTGGATGGAGGTGGACAGTATCTGGATCTGTGTGGTCCACTACCTGGCCTGCCTCTGCCCCACCGTGGGCTCGGTGGTCTACCATGTGTTCATGAACCACGTGGGAGGAGAACACGTGTATGACACCCTGCTCTCCCTGGATATGTTCGGGGTCTGCCTAGTTAACACCCTGGGTAGGTCGGTGATGCTTATTGGCTCTGCTGTCTTTCTATCTGATTATGCAATGAGTGCAACATGTTATTAAATACAACAGTCTTCATCGGGCTCAGTTGTCTGATAAAGAATGTGAGATGCAGTTGAAAAGAAAAAGAAAAAGATAGTAAATGGACCTTAGATTAAGATTATGACAGAATACTGATTCCAAGGTCAAGAATGACACCTGATTCAACTGTAATCAGGCCATTAAATAGGCATTGCCGGTCACTATAAGCACCATAGATGTGAGCCAGGAGGGGCCTACTACACCTACTATGTTGTAAAAGTGAATCTTTATTTTGTTTATTTGACCGTTCATTTCCTGTCATAATTACTACGGTCGCTAGAGGTCCCTGTTGTGTTCTTTTATACCTTCTTTCGGTGATCCACCATGGGAACAGATGATAAAACCTACTATTGGGTGTAGTAGGCCCCTGTTGACCCACATCTGTGGTGCTTATAGCGACCGATAATGGACTGAGAATGAACTTTCACACTCGTGTTTTAAAGTATTTTGGGGCATGTCCAAATCAAGCCTTATGTCTTCATGAGGAAATAACAAATCTTTATCATCTCTCAAACGCTGAACATTAAAATGATTTTCCATTCAAAGCTATCTTAAAGGAATAGTTTGACCTTTTGGGAAATGTGCTTATTTGCTTTCTTGCCTAGAGTTAGATGAGCAGTGACTTCCTAAAGGCTTGTCGCCACCACTGACAAACAACCAGCAGACTCCAAAAAATAGTTTCCCCCGTTTCCAGTCTTTATGCTAAGCTACACTAACTGGCTGCTAACTGTAACCTTATATGACAGTGTTATTCTTCTGAGTTTTTACAAGGTTAAACTTAAAAGAACAATGTGTAACATTTAGGGGGGTCCTTTGGCGGAAAAGTAATATCAATAACTATGTTTTCTTTAGTGTATAATCACCTGAAAATACAATTGTTGTGTTTTCATTAACTTAGAATGAGCCGTTTATATCTACATAGGGAGCGGGTCCTCTTCACGGAGCTGGCCGACATGTTTCTACAGTAGAACGGACAAACCAAACACTGGCTCTAGAAAGGACCATTCACGTTTTTACATCGGCCAACTCTTCAAGTCTCAAATCAAGTCTTTATGTAGTCAAGTCTCAGTCACGTCTCACAACAGTCAAGTCTGAAGTCTCAAGTCTTCATCTTTGCTAATAATAACCTTGACAACAACCAAATCAATAACATCTGACTTAGTTTTATTGTATTTTATTGCTGTTTAGTCACTTGCATATCTTCCCTCTTGTCACCAGGTGCACTTCCCATCATCCACATCACCCTTCTTTGCTACCCAGCCGTGCGACAGACTGCTTTGCTGACCTACATCCTCCTGTCAGCCTACGGCATCTACTGCGCCACCACGGCCCGCACTAACATCCTGCGCCTGCAAGCTTTCTTCTGGCAGGCCCTGTTCCGCTTTGGCCTCTTCCTGTTCCGGGTGTTCGGCAGCGGGGTGGGCAGCCCAAACTCCCTCCGTCTCTTCGTCACCATGGACTCTCTGGCTGTCGTGGGCGGGCTGGTCAACATCATCCAGATCCCTGAGCGCTTCGTCCCCGGCCTGTTTGATAACTGGGGCAACAGCCACCAGATAATGCATGTCATGGTCATCTGCTCAATTATCTACCTGCATTGGGGCACACTGGAGGATTTAGCCTGGATTAAGACGTACCAGTGTCCTACTGAGTGATACAAAGCGTATAAAGTACATATGCACTCAAGGCTACGCTGATAGAAATGAGATTTAGGATTCAATGAGGCAGGAGGAGTAAAGTATGAAGAGAGGCAAGCTGTTTCAAAATGCACTTTAGTCTTAGCTGCTGAAATTCTTTACAAGGGAAGTTTGCAATTTGACATTTTGCCAGAGCAGAATAAGAGGAACTGACAGTGTTGTAACTGTGGAACTCAAATAACAATATATCAAATTAAAAATCCTGAGCATACTTGATTTTTAGTTTGTTGAAATGCAGTAGTTTTGGGTTGTATTACCCATAACCAAAATAGTTTATAAATGGAAAGTTATTTAATAAATTATATATTTTTACATCTCACTCCAACGTGTATTTCATTTATGAAATGATGAACGGTACATGTGACAAAGTGAAATAACGCAAGTAGTTGAATGCTTCTGTTTAATTGCAAGAGAGATATTTATTGTATATACACAGTTTTTTTTCTATTGCTAAATGTCAGTCAAAACTTAAACTGTTTTCATTTGGACTTGGCAACGAATGTTATATTGCTTTTCATTGGCATTCTTAATCTGCACCTCTCAAACACACCATCACCTTCAAACCAAAAGCAGCAAAAGCACCAAAAACGGAATAAAATAATTTGAAATCATGGCCTCTTTAAGAAAACCGGTGTGTAGATTAGACTTGAAAGAGGTGTTGTTGTTGCAGATTTGGAATACGTAGAGTATAACAGCAGTTTTATTGTTTTACAACCCACTGAGTCCATGCATTCTCGTGTTATCTGCAACGCTGGACGACCTTCCTCTTCTTTTCTGCTCCGTATCTGTGGATCAGTCTTCGTCTGAGCTACTGTCGTCCTCGGGCTCTGATAGGTCGGCAATGGGAAACCGCAAGATGGCAGCCACTCCACTCAGCTGAGTCAGTTCTGAGGAGAAATCAGGACAAATCAAAAGGTGACAGAGTACAACTAGACAGTTGTTTCTCCGTTTCGATTGTATCATGCTCAAGGATGCACATGCAAGCACTCAATGCAAAATACATAATTCCACTGAACAACAGCTGGTGGCGGTAATGTGCTAAGAAGAACAGCAATGCACCAACAAAGTTAGTAAAGAAGAAGACTGCAAGCTGGCAAACATGGATGTAAACAATGAAGGTTTGAAATTATTTTTAAAAATCTTCCCTGCAAGTGTTTTAGTGAGGAACGGAATACATTTCACATGTTTGTTATGCCTCAAGGATATGCATTATGCATTTTGGTGAGGCACACTAAATGTAAACATTACTTCTTTTGTTTAAAAGAGACTCCACAGAGTACCTTTTAATGAATAGGTAGATTAAAAGGATAGTTCAGGTGTTTTAAAGAGGGGTTGTAATTGGAACGTATCCATAGTCAGTGTATTACCTGCAGCAGATGGCGGTCAGCACGCCCCCAGCTTGGAGAAGCAGACAGGAGTTACCACACAGAAGCAAAGCAATGTACTGCTTTTGACAGGGCTATATTTAGAATATTTTCACCGCTGTCAGGCAGCCCTTTCCGACGGGGATCTGTCATTTAATCCATCCATGCTACATGTCTCAATAACACGAACAAACTAACCGATCGAGGCAGCAGTAGGCCAGATACACCCGTGTTCTGCAAGGTAAAATTACTGTTGTCTTTAATGAAGTCTGGTTGCTTTGTCGAGAGCATAGATAACAGCTTCAGTTCCCCATCGGAAACATAGACTGTATAGCTGCCTGACGGCAAGGTAAACCGGTGAACATATTCTTAATATAGTGTACACTTGAACTGATATTGATTTTTGTAGGTGGGCCTTTCTTTTAGGTGGCTAAAATACATTTTGCAGCCGGCTCCGTCCATAGCAGTGCATTTGCTTCTGTGTGGTAACGAGCTGGGGGCGTGCCGACCGTCTACTGTAGGTAATAAATACACTGACTATGGATAAGTACCTCATACAACCCACTTCAAAACACACAAACTATCCCTTTAATGATTTTGTCAAATAAATACTACAGATGTGTTGTGTTTTTTATGTGTTTTATATAATACTCCTTATGTCTTTTGATGTAGATCTGAATGTTTTTATAACTTACGTTCACCAGACACGTGAAGGCTTGAGAATATTCTGCATGAGAAAGAGAGAAAATTCATCAGCTGGATGTTTGGCAAAGGAGATTCTGAAAGTTCTTAGTGACTGTTAATGTAGCCAGTCTTTTAAAAGAAAATTGGTACCTGACATTGCCGCCGCCGTTCTCTCTCACGCTGTCCACCAACCGAACGTAACGAGTCCTCATGGGGACGTCCTGATGTCTGGACGTATGCATGGAGAAAAAACATGCATCGTTAACAGAGAGCATATTTGATTGTTCCTGACCATGTGTTTACATCACTGATGCATTAAAAGCCAATAGAGTTACAGCAATAGGTGAAGGAATATGTGAGTAGCAGAGAGTTAAAGCCATTTCATGTGATTTTTTTCACTTATTCTGATGGCATACGTTTTTGATTGTATAGAAATTAGACAATTCAAGAGAAAACTGTTAAAAACATTGGCCGGTAGCAGCTAAACATTAACTAGGTCAACCTAACAACTGTGTCTGTAAAAACAATCATAAACTGTGTATTTAAAATAGATAACCTAAAGAATGTCACAGTACGTACCTGAACAGCTTATCGCTTATCAATAAGGTGTCGATGGCGAGAGCGTCGGCAGCTTTCTCCACATGAGCTAGTCTGCGAGGGTGCAACGATACAAAGGTTGTCGGTTATCAGTGTGAATGAATGTGGCTCACTTCTTTTTGACTGCATCATCACTCACCCATAGAAGGCTCTGTCAGGCTCGTGCTGGAGCATCTTGTAGAAATCTTCCAGGGCTTTCACCTCTCCTGCTGCCTGAAAGTTAAACATAAATTCCCGTTAGTTAGTTTTACAACTTAAGAGGTTTACAAGATGATAAAACAAGCTGACAGATCACAGGACGCATAGTCACCTTGGTATCAGAAAGCCTGCTTGTCACAGTGGGGTCAGAGAGGATTTCTGAAAAAAACAACAAGCATGTTACTAAGTTTTCACCTTGTGATGAGATGTGATTGTTATTATTATTGTTATAATTATTGTTATTCTCAGGGCCCGCCAACTCGTACCTTTGAGTGAGTACTTGTGACCTGATGACGAGTGGACCAGCATGAATTTGGGTCGATGCTCCAGCAGGATCTTGTTGTCCTGTCGCACCGCCTCTCTGAAGAGGTAGGTGATGAACTGGTCCTTCACAAACCCTGGACTGGCGACCAGCATGCACTTCACCACTAGTAGAAGAGGGCAGGGAAAAGAGAAAAAACTTTTAGAATGTTTAATTCAACAGAGAAAAAAAAGCAAACATTAAATGGCGACAATAATAAACCACAATAATGACATACAGAGCCGTATGAAAGCCTCACAGCAAAGCAACAAATGTGATGGGAACAACAAATTAAAAAGGGAGAAGTGTGTGACACAAACAGGAACATACTGTATGTGTGTGCATGTGTAAGTGTGTATTGTGTCAGCGTCTACACGGCAGCAGTACCATCAAAATTGATGTGGCGAAGAATTGCCTGCATCACAGCCTCATAGAACCTCTCCAGAGCCTGTAAACACAGAGAAACAGTTCAGTATCAATCTACATGACAAATACACCAGGTCCCAATACTGAGGCACTGTGTTTCAAATCATACTTGAAAAAACTGAGCATGTTACAGCTGTGCAGTTCCAGAAAGCTGACCCACCTTCTCGTGCTGGGTGCAGCTCCCCCTTCTCTTGCGAGGAATGGTGACCTCCACTTTTGCACGGAGCAGAGTCATGGCGGGTGTCACCAGCACCAGGTTGGCAAGACCCTCCTGCATCACCACGGCCGCCACATCTGCCTTTTGGGTTGCATCACATGCCTGCTCTAAAGGGAAAGCGATAAACGTGAGGTTGAGGGTACTTTGTGACATAGCCAACACATGTTGCAGTGTATTTCTGGTAACTGTAGTTGAGTTATTACTAAGAATTTCAAAACCACTTTCCACTTAAATGGAAGTCATTGTGGTGAAGATTACAGCAGCAATGACTCAATGGACCTCCTTCAAACACATGAACCCCATCTGTCGGTTTATTCCCTCCTGTTTCTCCCTATTCTGTTCCCATGGCAACACTCTCTCTGTGTTGGCAATGTAAATAAATTAACAAGCGTTTTTCTGTGAAAGAAAACCAGCTAATATGTCACCCTGTCAGTCAGGCAATGCAGCCGTAATTAGCTTTTTATCTAACTCATGATTATTGGTATCTAGAGCAAGTCTTTATGGCATCATTGTGACGCAGTAGCTGACATAAAAAAAGAGGTCAAATAAAATCAAGAACATCGAATATGGAATTCTTCAAGCAAAGTGGTTTAAATAACTAGCAAACAGGCAAAAAACTAAACTTGTCAAAATGGCTAATTCTCATCACTGTGCACCTTTAACATGATCTCAACTCGTCAACATCTGTAAGCAATTCTTTGAGATTTGGACTCTCTGTGTTGTTTTAACTATACTGACTCAGTTCACAATTACTAGTTTGACAAAAGGAGGCAAAGGTCTAAGTTTTGTCAGAGTGAAAACATGTACATCTATTTGGCAGACATCTTAAATTGCCCAAGATGGTTAATAACAATATTAAAACCAAACGTAGTCCATGTGGAAAGTGACCTAGAGTCATCAAAACAACCAAACTTCTCCAAATATGGAACACTTTCTTTGAGTGTTTTGTTTCTGTGGTTTGGTTCATTTGGTCAGTAGAGAAAAGTGTTTTTCACATCATCAAATAACTGCACCAAGAATGGCTGAAATGTTTTAATCCTCTTTCAAGAGACCTGTTGGCAGTCTGTTAGAGAACAAATCTGAATTACATACAAGGAATTACTCTAACGCGCAGTTTTATGTGTGTAAGGACGTAGATGCTGAGATTCTGACAGCTGAGTGTGCAGTTGCTAAAGCCCATGAAATTCTGTATGGTAAACAAGACGCTTGTGAGTCCATGTGATTACTGTTTACATGTTCTGGTTGGCGTGCAAGTGAGAACGTGTGGGATTAAATGGACCAAGCACAAGAATGATTATCCTGACCAAACAACACAAATTGTGATCTCGGTCAAATGTAAACAGTAGCACCTGCTTACCGATTCTGTCCAGCACAACGCTGTCCCAGCTCTTTTTAGCCAGAGTAAACTTCCTGTTGAGCTCGAGCTCGATAGTGTGGTAAGCCCCCATCTGATGAATAAAGAAGAGAACATAATCACACAACTACTTATATCAAACAGGAGTTAAACATTATGACAAATGAATAGTATGGCTGGGCAATGACATAAAAACTGGAGCAGAAGGGACAGAGTCTTCGTCCAAAATCGCATACTCTGCACTACATACCCAATATGATTACTATCTTTCAACATACTTTTATGTGAATAAACAGTAGTAAGTATCTTTTCGGACGCAGTGAGCAGTGATTTACGTCATCACTTCCTGAAAGCCTCCTTGCCGGTTGGAGACGTGTAACCATGGTAACCCCTTATCAACATCATGTGACCAAAACGACGGTTTGTGAGAATCAAAGTCTGAATTTAAAATATATATTACACCTAGCAAAGTGAAATCTTATACTTACAGTTAAATTGAAGTGATATTGATGTTACAGAGCTGTCCGTCAACGTCTGTTATGAACATTATCATCATTACCGCATTGCATTTTGGAATATTTATGCCGTCGTAGTGTCCTGCGTTGCATACTATAATATTTCACCGGAAATAGTATGTAATTCACGTACTACTGGTTTCATACTAAGGTTTCGGACTTACTAAAATATCTCATACTGTTTTAGCATACTAAAACGGACGTTAGTGTGGAATTTCAGATGCAACCAGCGAGTCTTCTGATTATGGCAAATACATTAGTATGTTAACAATCTTCAGATCTTTGTGTATGAAAAATAATAAATTACACTGCTGTTATGCTTTAACATATAATTCTGCTTATGTTAGTCAATAATACATAGTATGTATTGAGTGCTCACAATGACCAGCCTACATAAATACTCTTTTACAGTTAAATACACGTAATGTCTTACCTGCAAAACCTAAAAAAATATTAATTAGTTTTGATTCACTTTCAGAGCAAAAGAAACTGACTTTCTGAGTCGCTTTTCAAATGGAGAGCAAAACTGACGACTTATCAGACACAATCTTCATGCGTAATGATCTCTACTTACGTATTATTATTACTCCTAAAATTTTAATTCCCTAATTGTATTACTCTCGTCCCTCTGCTCCACTTTAAAACATCTATAAATGTGACATGACAACAGCTGCCAGGTTGCTTAGAAATCTCAGACCTTGACATACTGGTTCTCCTCTAGGTTAGTGCCCTTTACTCTCAGCTTGCAGGCCTGGGAGTCAAAGTCGATAGTCTCCACACATAAGGTCAGAGTAGTGCGAACTCTTGAGCTGCCCACACTTCCAGTAGGTGACTCTGTCTGCACCTTCCTGTGGGAACAGCGGAAAGGGCCTTTAGTTATGTGTATGTGTTTAAGAATATCAATATCACAAAACACTGAGTGATACACAGTCAGGAAGTGAGAGAAAAAATGGAAAGCTCAATCATTTGCAAACACAGATTTACTTAAATAAAAACATCTTTAGTAAAGCAAGACTGAACATTGACCTACAAGTAAGAGCTTCACTGGGGTATTGGAAACATTACATCACCATACTTGCATTTGTGTCGTGCTAAGACAAGTTGAGCTAGAGCTAAATCAAGAGTGCTTGAGTGCCAGTTTTTAGCAATATGGTGTCTGTTGCTATTGGGTACATTGTGAAAGTTAGACATTAAATAAATAGTATATAAATATATTATTTATTGGCCCAAAAAAAATGTACATTGGCACCAAATTTCCTTAACATCATCCTGACAGAAATTGCACAAATTTCATGATGTATTAAACACTATTATGATTCCTGCGATGATCAAGATAGATTTGAAGTATTTCTATGGCAGAGAAGGAAATAAAGCAGAATTCTTGCAAAAACAGAACTTGTGTGCAAATAAATCTTTATGTTGTAACTCTCCCTTTCAGATCTGTCACTACAAAGTCAACCTGCATGGCTGGCTGGCTGCATTGATTGTGTTGGATGTCTATCACATTTGATCATTGGTGTAATGAAGGTGTGTGGAAGCTAAACCTTGAGTAACTTTGCCTTGATACAATACAAATGCAGACAGTGACAAGGTCCAGAAAGATGCTGCAGTGCTACAAGGTAACAAAGTCAACATCCTTTTCCATGTGACCGGAAAGCAGATATTTGGGTGTGCACTACAGGGCTTCAGCGGTCACTTTTATGTGATAGAAGTTGGTGGTTACCTGATAGTGGAGGCTCTCAGGCTGTCCCCCACTTGCAGCAGGTTGTAGGTGTGCCACATATCCTCTGACTCCTCTGGCATCAGAGTCACCTGACTGAAGAAGAGCATGCAATCAATAATAGATAGATAGATAGATAGATAGATAGATAGATAGATAGATAGATAGATAGTAACTTTATTGTTCCCGAGGGAAATTCAAGTTTCCAGCATCACAGTTCCATAGTGCAAAACATGTTAGTAAAAAGGCAGTATAAAAGTTAGTAGTACAAAGTACAAAGTACAAAAAAATACACCAGATATAAAAACACAAGGAGATGAAGAAAAACTGTTAAAACTGAATATAGTACAGCTGTGATACACAACTATTAAAAAAGTGAATATAGTGCAGAAGAGACTGTTAAAAATGAATATAGTGCAGGGTAACTCCATTAGCTTAATAATAATGTGGGTTTTGATTATCACATACTTCTGTCTAGCAATTATTGGGGGGCAATAACACAGATGCAATGATGCAGGAGCATCCATGCTGCTACAGTAATTAGTGTAAGGTTACAGCAATTATAATTTAGGTTACTAACTAATTTCATTTAATTCTCACTGTGCAATATAATTTTCCACTTGTGCAATTTTGTTAATAGTCTGTTTATTGTCAATACTGTATATACTGCTCCTATTTTTATACTTCCTTCTATTTAAATGGTTCATATTTTGTTACACTTTGTTTAGCTCTTTTATTTACTGTGTTAGCTGATACTTCTTGTTTTTTGTATTATCCCCTTTGCTGCTGTATACTGCAAATGTCCCCACTGTGGGACTAATAAAGGAACATCTTATCTTATCTTAACTTTGTTTTTGTTTACACACAGTCATCAAAGCTAAAGCTACATCCATATCCACAGAGTCTGCTCATATGGTTATATTTCGTGTTTTTTCTGTGTGTTATTACATATTAACTAACAAATGGGACTATTTCCGTACCAACTAATCACGCTGGTACAAGTCACATACAGATATTTACCAGGACAAAGTTAACACATGTACAATCAGCTGCAAGCTAGCATGCTGGTTAGCTTGCTAGCATTAGCCAGCCACTCACCCGGCATTGTCTTTTTCTATGTCTTTATGAAGCAACTTCATGGTCGGATTGGTTGTATGATATATATACTAAATTGTTACTAGCGTATAATAGATAAGTTAACGTGTATCCGAGTTAGAGTCATGTTTATATTAAGTCACATTAGCCAAACTAAGCTAAGCTAAGCCATCTAAACTCAACTTCACAATGAATCACACGGTGCGTGTTGCCAGGCGACAGGACATTGCGTCATGCACAAAATATGACGTCAGTCCCTCCCATCTTGGTCACTTCCGTGGGTGTCGCTTTGCTTTTACTGCGCAACAAATACAGCGCGATATAACCACGAATAGTTGACTAAATGTGGACAAACGCGACTTATATCGCATCGTTTGTCAAAAAGCTTCAATTTAAGACCAATTGAAGTGAGAT
This sequence comes from Sebastiscus albofasciatus, assembly GCA_916701655.1. NCBI lineage: Eukaryota > Metazoa > Chordata > Actinopteri > Perciformes > Sebastidae > Sebastiscus > Sebastiscus albofasciatus. The sequence goes on from CAKAOI010045277.1 coordinate 120,359, forward strand.
ATATGCGAGAATTAGTGTCCTTTTTGTACATTGTGGGTTTGAGATAAGTAAAATGCTGATTGACGTTGACAACAGCCAATCAGAGAGAAGTATGACTCCCCTTAAGCACCGCCCTATTTGACAAACTGACCAATGGGAGCGCGGGGAGGTTTTTTTTTTCCCTTCAACCTAACAGCTCATCTAGCCGTTTTTTTGTCGATGGCATGGTGCTAGCAGCGCAGCTACGGCAGAAACACCCGTTGAAACGAGAAAATACGACAAACTTAAAAGTTAACTCGGTTATCTAATGGAAAATAGTTGACTAAAGGTGGATTTCAGCCATCAACATCTTTAACAACTCAGCAGCAAAGCCTCTCATTTTGTGGTTTGCTAAATTCTGCCCCCAAGGTTAGCTAAAGCTAGCCGATTAACGCTAAACTAGTTGAGCTAACGGTCAACTCGGTAACCAGGCAACAACTACTAAAGTGTTTGATTCAGTTGGTGTGATTAGAAACCGGACCAGACTAGAGGAATAGCATGGCCGAAGCCGATAAGCTGAACATCGACTCCATTATACAACGTCTGCTGGAAGGTAAGGCTCGATATTTATTCACCCGGGTAGCCATTTTAAGCTAACCAATGCTAGACAACGACAAGACCTATGGCAAGGAGGATAGGACACTGGTGTTGTGGTGTTGGGTATTGCGCATGCGCAGTGTGACTGAAGCTGCGGTCCTGCGTTGTGATTGGTTCAATTTCAGACCAGTTTCTACTGCGCATGGGTAATACCTTCTGCAGCGATGACGCGTGTCCCTTCCTCCTTCAATAGGCTTTGGACAACGATAGCCACCTATGCTACTTTAGCTTAGCCAGAGAGTTCATTTCTTCTTGCTACAGAAACACAGGCTATATTGACCGCCAGTTATAATAAGTAAAAAAATGTCTTACTTAGATATGGTGCATTTTCTTAACAACCTATCTTGAGCCCACCCTACAAAGATAACTCGTTTGGATGTAAATATCAAGTAAAAATTAATAATAGACTAACTCAGTCAATACATTATTTCTTTTGCAAAGAGATGTGCCCTCTCAAATCAGTGCTATGATGTTAGATGTTACAGGGACAGTGATAAATGCAAATGCAGATCCCACTGTTCTGATTGCATAAAAAACTGAACTTGTTTACGCATATGCTTTTTTGCATATGGTGTTTTTTCCACTCATACTATGAGAATTCTCCTAAAATTAGATTTCACAATATATCACCTTACTTATAGTATTGCTATATATTGACCCCTATACCATGATAACTATTTTATCACCAGATTATTGCCAATACACAGCCCTAGTGACTCTGTAGATTGCACGTTTTTACATTGAGAATTTGAATGCTCCATCTACAACCAAAAGTCAAACAATTAAAATGTATGATGCTTAAGTTTTTTAGCAGTACAAAAATGTCTTACTTAGATATGGGGCATTTTCGTAATAACATATCTTGAGCCCGCCCTACAAAGATAACTCGTTTGGATGTAAATATCAAGCAAAAAATACTCCAGGGCCACAATGGACTAACTACAAGAATATCACGTGATGATGTAAAGTAATACATTTAAAATAAGAGCTCTTTGTTCTTTTAGTTTGCTTCTTTCTGTGCTGAGCATTTTGTGAGTGATTGAACTAACTAATTAACCATTAATTGTATTAGACAGAAGGCACTGCCTATTGTAAATTTGTACACATTTAGTCCAGCAATGTTTAATTTGTAACCTGTATATCAAAACAATTTTTTACTTATTAGATGTTGGTCAGTAGTATCCTTCTCACAGCATATTAACCTATTGTTTCTGCTGGCAATTCATAGTAAACATTTTATATTTATGTTACCATACACTTCCACGCAACATACACACACGTTTTACAAAGGGGGCACACAAAATCATACTAATAAATAACACAGAGAAGAAACTATAGCTAAGT
>CAKAOI010045278.1:5000-56012 GCA_916701655.1 Sebastiscus albofasciatus
GCCTCTTCCTTCCTGTTGACTGAGTTAACCTGAGGATCAGAAATTCCACAACAAAGTGGCATCATGAACAGGATTCAACCCAATAATACAGAGGGACTCTCTGAGAGACACTCTGACCTCCCGACCAAGGAGAGAGGAATTGATAGAAAATTCCATCACACCTATAAGTAAAGGATTGGAGTACTTCTTCCATCACTACCCCCGGAGCGTGGCCGTGTTGGAGACACGGCTGCTTTTCCACCACTGAAATGACAAAGTAATAAATCACAGCCGAGAGAGGCAGGATACAGTCAAGAACATCCTTTTATTCAATCAAGTAAAGGTGTTGCTCTTTTCAAACTGTTTTTTATTATTATTATGGAAAAGAAACTGTAATTAACACATGCATTTCACCATGGGCTCTGGGGGGCGTGTCTGAGGGGGGAGGAGGAGGAGGAGGAGGAGGAGCACTCGTGGTGGGAGGGGTTACAGGGCCGAGGCGAGGGGGGAGGCTGGCCAGGGGGCTCAGTCTACTCTAAACACGGCCCAGCGTCCTACAAACGTGTTCAAAACAAAGAAAAACTAAAAGAAAACAGCGTCCGGTTCGGCTACGGGGTCCGACTGGGCTCTTTGAGCGGTGCGGGGGCAGATTCTGTAGACACCCTCCCTCAACAAAGCAAACACACACACACACTCACACACACACTGCCCCACGCAACCTGTTCGTCTCCGATATGGCTTCTCAACTGTGGCGCGTTCACTTGTCAAAGGCTTCATTGATAATACTGCTGCTGGCTTCGTTTGCTTGGTGAAGAAAAAATAAAAAGTTGCATATATCATTTTTATTTTTTTTCCTCGCAGGACAAAAATTCTGTAACCGCTCGATTTTGCTGGTGGAATTTCCCGGTGCTTTTCTCTAGAAGTCACTAGTTTCGTACAGCTTTTGGAACCATTATCACTTTGGTCGACGTGTCAATCAAACACTGCGGTTTAGGATGGCGGTGAATCAAGGTGGAACATCTCTTTATGATTGTGCTAAATCTGAGCCGTTCAGTCTCCGTGCCGTGGAACCGGTCCGCTTATAAGGTGCTTCAAGTCATTATTTTTCCTTTTAAAAAAAAAAAAAAAAAAAAAAAGCTGGTCTCATTCAACCACTAGAAAGGTGCATAATTGAAGGTCTCAATGCAGCGTCTTCCTGCTGCCTAAGGTACATAGCAACAATGATGAAAAAAAAAAAAAAAAATCCAAATTCAATTATAAAAAAATAAATAGATAGAAACAAGGATTAGAAACAAACCTGCCTACACTAGCAATCCTACTGGTCACCTCCCTCGCTTCAGTCCAAAACCAAACGTTCCCATGAGTGCTTTTCTCCCTCCACCATGGGTCATGCATCACCGACTGCCTCCAAGGGGGGGAACTATTTCTTTGCTCCGACCCAACCCCTGACCTCAGCACAGCCCAGAGCCCTGTGGTGTAACTTGTTCACTTACATTAGCTGTTGAATGGAGAAGCTGAAGAAGATGGGTATGGTAATACAATGTGAAGCGTACAGACAAGAATAACATGTGAGCTAACTGCATTCTGCTCAGACGGAAAAAAAAATCTTTGCGTATTCTTTTTTTTTTCTTTTTCTTTTTTTAAAACCCCGCCGTTCAGAGAAAGGGAGAAAAGGGAGGGGGGGAGAGAGGGTTACGCGGCTACAGACTACTCCAGTGTCCAAGATAGACAGAAGACAAGATACAGAGGAAGAGAAGCAAGACAGAAATATTTTTTTTCTTCTTTTTTTTATGCTTTTCTTAATTATTCAACAATAAAAAGAGGAACTAAATCACACCAATTTCCTTTAGTACTATGTATACTGCTTTAAAAAGCTCCAAGAAGAGGAAGAGAAAGATATAGAAGTATGAAGGAGGGGACGTTTTTTTTTTTTCTTTCGAGATGGGCACTCAGGATTACAAGATGGAATCTGTGAACAAAAGGCACTTTTTAGGGACAACCTTTAAGATGCTCTGAGTCTATAACACTACATCACCAAACAAATATTTATAATCATTTACAGTGGGAGATGGGGATTCAGGTGAGGAGGGGGGGAAGGAGGGGGGTTCATTTGAATGATGACAGCAGCGCCCCTCTGAACAGACAGAGGCCGCTAATTCCCTCTCCATGAACCAACGAGACGTTTACACCAAACAACAAACCAGATATCATTCACCTTTTTCCTTCTATGAATCCATAATTGTGCATCTCCCAAATTGGGGAAGATCTTGTCTTTGTCCCACACGAGGGTCACTTGTGTTGGACACAAGATGATCGTTTGTTTTTTTCCCTACGACTGTTCCTCTGCTATGGTGTAAAGGTTGGGGGGGAAAAATGCCTTTTGTCACAATAACCTTTTCATACAATGAACCCCTCCCCCCTTGGTAAATACAAAAAGAGAAATAGAATAATGCATGTTTTCCTAAAAATTTGCTTTTATGATAACACTTAATTTTGTTTATTATTATTTATGTATAATAGAGATTGAATGTACTTTATTCTTTACGAAAGCACCAGGTTTCATAGTGATATATATTTTATGAGTTTGCAAAATTGTTCCTTCAGCCCTCCCACATTTTGAAAAACAAATCATTAGAAATGAAGTTTTTTCTTTAAAAAATAAAAAGCGATAAAAGGAAAACAAAACAACAAAAAGGAAATTAGAAACAATTTCCCCAAACTTACTTACAAAGACTGGGATCTTTTTTTTTTTTTATCGCTGCCCTCGTATTTAGAGTCCCGGAGCATGCGGACTTGAAAAACAAAACAAAAAAACGTAGAGGGGTTCTTCCCTCTTTTCTCGTGACACCCTCAAACAATCGCTAACAAACAAACACAATTCCTCTACCAAGGCATTGCACATGGCTCAATCGACATACATCATTTAGTTTCAAGAACAATACTTCCCATCAAAACAAGAAAGAAAACAACAAAACCTAATCTGTTCGTTTTTTATCCTCAACTACATCATCATCACCGTCTATGTATCTATTGTTGTGTTTGCCGTGGGTCTGCTTTTAACGTCATTCAATGTGGGTTTAGAGGTTTCAGCTCTAATCAGCGGAGATGCGTCCTATGACTGTGTGATGTACGCCATGCTTCAAAAAATAACTAGACTGCCACAGAGCTTATCTTGCAAATAAAAAAAATGTATATATCTATAAATATATATGTGTATTATATATAAAGATGCTTGCGATTATCTAGTGAGCTGTTTTCCCCCCCTTCTCTCCTGACATAAATGTTTTTCACCATTCACTATAGCTTATATGTGAGAAAAAAGAACCTGAATTCATGTTTGACAAATTGCATAATGGGAATACAGAGGCACTTCCATAGATTAGAAAAAAAAATCACTTTAGCCGTCGTTAACGTTGGCAGAGCCGGTTCTCTCTGCCGAGCCGGTGAGATGGTCGCCATTCCGTTTGGCCAACTATGTTGTGTTTCCCTGCAGTGAAGAACATGGCCAGGCAGTCCAGTTATTTAGTGAGGTTTGGGTGATTTGAACTTTGAACTAGGAAATAACTCAATCAGTCAGAATGTGTGCGGGCAAATGGTATAAAACGATTAAAAGCATAAAGGCCTCCTCAGATTGTCTGTTTTTAAGACTTCCCTTTGATTTCAGGCGGGCGCGGGGTGGGGACGTGTTTAGTGAGTGGTCTTTAGAAGTGTTTAACGAGTGGCGATCTGTGCTCTACGGGTGCGTTTCCATCCACTGACTCCAAACACTGAGTGGTGGTCCATCTACTGTATGACAACTCACAAGGTTGGCTGGTATGATTGTTTTAGTGCAGTTTTGTTCATCAAGGGCTCATCGATTCACAATAGCTAGGGGGAGTGCTGGTGTGTGTGTGTGTGTTGGGGGGGATTACCATAGCAACCGATATCCTCTACCTGATCCTGTGCGCCAAAAACAAAAATGGGCACACGGGTGATCGTCCTACTGCTAGCCTTAGAGGCCCTCGTTCCCTCTCCACAAACAGCCAGATATGTCACATATTCATTTTGCTCCACAGTGTGGCCCCCTCTGCTCTTGGAGCAGCGGCCCGTCTGGGAGTGTAAACAACAGGGTAAACTTTAGGGAGACAGAAAGAAGAGCTACTCTCTCTTTTACTCTGGGTCCCATCTTCAGCAACCTTCCCTCCTTGGTTCTGTATTTTTCTATCACTCATATATCACCACCAGCAGCAGCAGCTGGACTCGGGCCTAATAGTAGCTGGGGCTAGTTTCTTTTTGCTTTTTGCAGGTAAGTTCCCCAGAAAACAAGTTTCCTGTGATTGTCAAAATCCTGCAATTGTGTGGTCTTCCATATAAAGTATGCGGCAAATGAGAACCAGTTTGACATCGTGAAAAAGACGCTTATTCGCTTTTTTTTTTTTGCCAAGAGTTACACAAGAAGATCGACACCCCTCTAGTGTCCGTCCTTTAAAGATGAAGCTATCGTTAGCAGCCGGTTAGCTTATGCTGCGTTCGGAAGTCGGAGCTGGGAATGACGTCACACCCGAGTTGACCGCATACCAGTACTAGTTGGGAAAATGAATGGGGTTGGCTCCAACCAGGTTAGCCGTTATTAGGAATACCAGCTGATAACGACGCATTACACCGAGATTTTGCACATACAAACACCGTAGCAACATGTCCACAGATAGACGTTGGACAGGACTGTGTGTATGACTGATTTAATGAGACACAAATAAGACACAAGTGCTATAAAAAGTATATTACTACAGCTTTTTTGACTGCTGTAAAAGATGAACTCAGAAGACTTCCGACTGGAAACTCGTAAATTCTGACTTCCCAGTTCAAATGGAACGCACCATTAGCTTAGCACAAAGACTGGAGACGGGGGAAACGACTAGCCTGGCTCTGTCCAAAGGGAATTTAATCTGCTTTCTAGCACCACTTAAGGCCTTTACGCACCGGGGGACATTTTACGCACGTCAGGTGGAGTCCGATATTTATAAAACAACAACACGGAGGCTCCGTAGACCGAACCTTAATTACTCCTTTCAACCTCGACAAAGGACGCGCAGACCAGATCTACTCTTTCCGTTCTTACTTTTCACAATAAAAGCTTGAGACATACAATATTCGCAGGCAAGTATTTTGCATTTCCGTGTCGTTTATTTATCACGCCCCGGAGTGTAAAGGCCTTAATGCTGCGTTCAAACGCAAAGGGCTCCAGCAGTGGCATGCTAGTTGATTTTCCCCATTTCCAGCCTTTATGCTAAGCTAAGCTAACCGGTTGCTCGCTGTAGCTTCATATTTCACGTACAGACTCGAGAGTGGTATCGATCTTCTCGTCTAACTCTCGTTAAAAAAAGCGAATAAGCGCATTTTCCCAAAAACATCAAACCTTTAAGTCTTTAAGTTTTTGCACCTACTATTTGATCCAGGTCAGCTAACCACCCTGTCTACACCGCCTCAACATCCCACTGTGTTTCTCTATAAGGTGCTGTCATTCAAATAAAAAACAATTATAAAATAGTACAAATCCAAAAAGGAATAAATTCAAATAAGAGAACACACAAGAGATAATAAAATCATTCATCTACATTACAAGAGGGCAAAGGGGGGAACCAATAGCTGCTGTCTATAGTCGTGAGAGCTGTCAGTAATGATGTACTCACACTTTGTGTGTGATGTTTGGAGATCTAATCAAATAGGTAGAGAGAGTCCACTGGGCTTCCTGTGTGTGCATATCCAACACAACACCACCACCTATGAATACTAGCATCTAACTGGGGCAACTGTGTGTGTTCTCAATTGTACACACACACACGCTGTGGTCATGGCACAGATTGTGGGAGTGCGTGTTGCGCGCGCGGGGCGGGGGTGTGGGGGATGTGAGAATGAGCTGAGGCCAATGATTGGTCAAACTGAACGATGGGGGTCGAGGACACGTGAAGGCTTCTTGTACCTTCCTCTTTAAAACTCTCAATAGGCAAGTCTGGTTCACCTACCATGCCTTGTAGGTAAATAGTGCACATCGATAAGATTAGTGTTAATTGATTCAGCGTCTTAGTGCAACCCTTAATCAAGATATGTTTTGGCATGGTCTCTCTCTAGTTAGTAGTAGGGTAAAGTCAATGGTCGTTCAGAGGGAGAGAAACATTGGTCAATTTGTGTTTTGGGTGATGACAGACATCACAGGAGCATGGACTGCAGCGCACGTTGGAAACCTAATAGTGTCTTTGCTTTGCTGTGGATTCATTGCGGGCGTAGCTTTAATGTTACATCTGTGTTGTGGGAACCTGATTTTTTTTGTTGTTGGACAGTTGATTTTTCTTTTAACCATTCATTTACACGATGCGTCCTCGTGAAGTAGGACACCGCGTCTCCCTCCTCAGGTTCCTCCTGCGTTGCTGCCATGTTGTGCTGGTTCAGTGGTGTCAGGAGAGACCTGCTCGCTGCTGTTTGTCCCCTTACCCCTTTCCTTTCTCTATCCTGGCATCCTCTCGTCCGTCCATTCATCTTTCCGTCGATCCATCTTTTTTGCTCGGAACGGGTCCTCCCTCTGACTGGATAAATGAGTCCAGAGTTCCTCTAAAAGCGCCATGCTGCTGCAGTTTCCCTGCGTTGCTTGGTTATATTTTGTATCAGGTGAGACGTACTGTCAGGGCCGGTTGGTGGGGGTGGTTGGAGGACCGTTAGTGTCCTGCGGGTTGTTTCTCTGTTTTTTCTATTTCCGATTGTAAAGAAAGAATTCTAGTTGCTGGTTGGTACACAGATCTTGTCAGAGGAACCAAGACTGGAAGAGAAAAACAAGGGGAAGAGAGAGGAGAGTGGGTGGGGGGGGGATCACGTTAGTATCAAAACCAGTCACATTGATTTAAATGTGTGTAACACAAGTGGTGGACAAAATAACAGAAACACCTTCCAATACCATTGAATCAACTGAAACGTGGTGATTTGGGTGAGTGGCAGTTTGAGCACTTCCATGGTTTGGATGGACATGAAACTCTCACTTTATTAGGTACACCTGTACAATCTAATGCGATCCAATACAACAACCCTGTCATGAATTTGACTTTTAACATTCTTATACATTTTTCACTTTTTGTTGATACTAACTACGTTTACAATACATGCACACTAATATTCCACTATTCTTCCGAATATGACAATATAGTGAATTTGATACGGGTCATGAATATTGGATATTCTGAATTAGGCCTTATTTTGAATGGAGCATTTTCCAATTAAAGGTCCCATATTGTAAAAAGAGAGATTTTCATGTCTTTTATATTATAAAGCAGGTTTAAATGCTATATAAATCATCATAATTAACTTTCTATTATCTATTTTATATTGCTATGAAAAAAATAGCATTTGGTTGAAAAACAAGATTTTGCATAGGGCCCCCAAAAAGTTAGGACCGGCCCTGCTAGCGGCCCTGCTAGCTGGGACCGGCCCTGCTAGCTGGAACCGGCCTGCTAGCTGGAACCGACCCTGCTAGCTGAGACCGGCCCTGCTAGCTGGGACTGGCCCTGCTAGCTGGAACCGGCCTGCTAGCTGGAACCGACCCTGCTAGCTGAGACCGACCCTGCTAGCTGAGACCGGCCCTGCTAGCTGTAACCGGTCCTGCTAGCTGCTCCTAAAGTTGGAGGAGCTGCTGGACAAGATGCTCCTGTGATGAGGAGAGACGCAGCATGTTGGTACGGACAACATCTATGTAACAGGTAGTTTTCTTTCCACTCTCGTCCCAAATTCGTCCCAAGATTAATTGTCATACTCCCAGATCATATTTTTTTGGGCCGACAGGACGACGGGATGAAGGGCCTGCCAAAGTGGCGGGTGGCCTGATGATTTTATCTGCCACTGCCAACAATTTACCCTGAGTATACACAACGAGGCTGTGAAGGAGGACGAGTCGGCGTGATAACGTTTAGTAGTCTCATTTAGCCACCTCTTAGCAACTGCCTTTTTTAAGATGCATAAAGGCTTCAAAATTCACGAGTGGGATATTTACTGATGTATTTTATGTCACCAATTAAAATCTCTTCAGCTGGTGTTAACCACAGACCTTATTTCAGATATCTAACTAACAACTCATTCAAAGAACTCCATTGACTGCCAGATGAGGGAACTGGAAGTGCTAAAATGCTAACTCATTTCTGGGTTTCAGGACTCCTGTAGCTCTCTATAAAGTGGTAAATGAGTGCATCTAGCACTTTGCTAAAAGAAATTGACAAAAGTAAGTAGGATTTATCCTCTGGGGAACATTAATGTCTGGACATAATTTCATGGTAATCTATTAGACTAGGACTACTAATAAAAAGACGTGGAGAGCCTTGGTAGCCGAGTGGTTACATCGCATGCCGTATAACCTCACATCCTGGGTTCCATTCCGACCTTGGAACCTTTCATGCATGTCATATCCCTCTCTCTCTCTCACCCATTTCTACACTGTCCTCTGTCAAATAAAAATGACTCCATACACTGTGTTGACTTTTGGCCACTAGAGGTTCCTACAGTTCAGTGAGTGACAGAACCACCGGCCCAGCTATTGCCATCAGTTCTGTCCATTTGTGCAGTAGTGAAGTACAGTCGGTCTCCGGTTTGGCCGAGCAGTGAACGGCTACTAATGGCCGAGCGGCAGCAGCAGCGGGAGATAGCAGTCTGGCTGCTCCCCGTCACTCGCACCGTCTCCACGTTGGGTCTCTCCCACTCGGCGTGAGCGGGGGAGCAGAAATGGGTCACCGTCGCTGTTGTTGGCTGCCCTGCTTGGCCTGCAGGATCTGGCACTGTGTACTAGTGCGCCAACATTCTAGAAGTCAAGCCTTGGAAACTACCCAGAGCCTCCAGGGAAGCAGCCTTTTGTTTTGTTTGACTCTAACAGGTCGCATGAATACCCCCCTTCTGCCTCCTGCCCTTCTCAGCTACCCTAGTCCCCTGGGCACCGTCCCAGCAGGCCTTGGGCATTGTAACGTCTCCCTTCTTAGTTACTCTCTCCTTCTGTGTGTGCTCTTACAATCACACACACACACACACACACACACACAATCCATCTATCTCCCGTGAACCCTCCCACTAAATCCTTGGCAGCAGACAGTGACCACCCTCTTTTCTTTCCTGCCCCCGTCTCAAGCAACCCCCTTCTCAAATTCAAGATCAACTGGCTATGACATCATGTCTGGTTGCCGGGGGTAACGAGACGGCCAGAACGTGACTTCTGTAAGGGCCGAAACTCTGTCGCCCCGTTCACCCCCATCTCCTCTCCCCCGTCGGTATCTTGTTTCCCCCTCTCCCCTGCTCGCAGCGCCTCCCGTCTGCCACTAGGGGGCACACGGAGCCCACTGATGTCAGCCAGAGGCTCTCCAGCCCGTCCTCCAGTCACCACATACACACCTCTGAGCCTGACGTGCTCTTTGTCTTGTGATCTATCACCTCTTTTAGTGGATCATCAATCTTTGTGTGTCGTTTTCTGAGAGCCACATGCAAACTATTAATGCGTTGTGTTTGGGTTCTGTCTCCGAAAGTAGAACCATACTTCAGACAGTATGTCCCACTCGGTGCTCAGCATCAATGAGCTGATTAAGAGCAGCGTATAAAGACAGAGTACATGGCCAAACGTATGTGTGTGCGTGTAAATGTAGGGCTATTTTTCATGTGAATGCCATAGGTCAGTGATTCCCAACCAGGAGTAAAAATACCACAGGAGGTACTACTGCATCTACCAGGAAGTACCTGAAAGCATTGTGAAGGAGCTACGCTAAATTATAAAAGTAGAAATTATGGTTGCCACAATGTTGGAAGCCCACTATTGTCTAAAATATTTTAGACAATAGTGGGCTTCCAACATTGTGGCAACGGTTTGGGGAATGTCCTGTTTCGACATAGAACTCTGACAGCGAGTCATGCAGGGCTCCAGCTTAAGGACGTCCCGAAAAAAAGGATCGGGGAGGATGAAAATTAATTTTGGAACGAGTGTTGAAACAAAAATAACTGTTGTAATAGAATGAATGGCAGTGAAAATGAGGTTTTGTGTAGCGGACAGTTATCATTGAACCTCCTTGACAACATAAACACACACACACTGTCAATGTCCGATCCGTCAACCCAAGCCAATGAGGTAACGTTAAGCTTGCTCGTAGCTATTAATGTTAACATTACCAATTAGCAAACGTTAGACTGTTTGTTATTAATGGTAATGTTAAAGTCAACGCTCGCTAACGAGTCAGCAGCCGACGTCTGAATTTCCAGTGAGTGAGCTGATGATAACGTTACGTTAACTATGAGGAGTCTCTGCGACAGCTCAAATCATGTTAACCACTAATTTACTTACTTCCTCCTCTCTTCATCCCCTACATGGGTAATAAGGCTGCAGTGAGATCTCGCCATCATGACAGGAGCATCTTGTCATGCAGCTCTTCCAGCTTTGAGACGCACCTCGGTTCTTGCTTTTTGGAGTCTCTTTGCAAAATCTTGTTTTTTGACCAAATGCTACTTTTACACAAGATATTTGTATTTAACTTAGCTGCATTGTTAACATCAAAATGAAAACAAACATGCAAATTATAAATAAATAAACAATAAAATGACTTTTTAAAATAAAAAAAAAGTTTTGGATAAATTATAAATTCATGGACAAAAATAAAATGTTTTATTTAAGTTATAAGTCACTTTGAATGATTAACTAATGTTAATGTAGAACAACTGAATAGTCCTTAAATTCAGGACGGTCCACATACAATTTGGGGGTGGCTTAAGTTGTATTTTGGGACGGTTCCGGGTGAAAAAAGAGAGTTGAGAGCCCTAGAGTCAGGCCTTATCGTCCAAAATTAGCGCCTGACCTCCCCACCGTAATGCCCTCGGGGCTGAATGTGAGCAAACCCTCGCTGCCGGGTTCAGAGATCTGTTGGAAAGCCTGAAACCAGAAGAGCGGAGGCTGCTACGGCAGCATGTTGCCCACGGCCGTGCCCGTGAATTTGGAACGAGATGTTCAGCCATCACGTGTGGATGTCGGGTGTCCTCCTACTTTTGGCCACATCGTGTATTAGGTTGCGGCGTCCAGGGACCCCAAGGGGTCCGTGGCACTCTGTCGGGGGTCCGCAAAAATAATTCGCTACAAATTATAATTTTTTTTTCATTCAAAAGTGCATATCTACATGGGGACCATTCGCTCCAATAAAACAAGTTCATTGTGTTACTTAACATGTAGGTTATAAATGCTGTCAAGTTGAGTCCAAATGCACTTTGAATAAAACTACCCTCTGTTTAAAGTATATAAGTGGTATTAACATTCAATAACATTGCAAATGTCCCCGCTGTAGGACTAATAAAGGATTATCTCATTTTATCTGCACAGGATTGAAAATGTGTTTCTGTTTATCACTATCAAACAGGTCTGAAGTATTTACGGTGAAACGTTTTTGAATACAAATAGTTCCAGTAGTATCTAAGAGTACATATGCTTAATCTGTGTTATGGCTATGAGGGGGTCCTTGGAAAATGTTCTCCCCTGTAAGGGGGCTCTGGCCCCAAAAAATGTAAGAACCCCTGGTGTATGACATACCAGGATGCAGAAAAAGAATCTATTCAGAGTTAAGGCACATGAGGAACAAAGACGGCACCAGAATGGAGGAAGGGAAGAAAAACTGAGAGTGAAAAGTGGTGGAGCAAAAGAAGATAAATTTTGGAGTGAGAGAGAGAGAGAGAGAGAGAGAGAGAAGAATAACGGGATGAGGAATGGGGGGAAATGGAAAGGGAGGGAAAGTAAGAGAGAACAGAGGGCAGAGAAACAAGGGAGGGGATCAGCAGAGCAGTTTCAGATGGTTTCCATGTGTTCAGACTCGGAGCGGAGCTGAGCCGGCTCCAGGTGGGTGTGGTTGGACGCTAATGAGAAAAGTACTGGTGGTAATGGAGGAGGCATATGAACGAGGCGCAGAGCGGTGAAGGAGAGGAACAGAGAAGGTGAAAGTACAAGGCAGAGACAGAGAATAAGACGGAGGGTGGAGAGTGGAGTAGAAGGAAGCTGAAAAGAGAGAGAAAGTGGAGGCGAGGAGAGGGAGTGAAAAAGGCAGCGAGGGAGACGGCCCGCTGCTTGAAGGGTAGGCTCCATATGTGCCAAATAAACAGTCGAGCACATATGGTAAACCACACAAGTACAGTAAAATACAGATGTACGAATGCACACACTGACGGTGCTCTGTGGGACGGTGTGAGAGGAGCGGTGGAGGAAACCCAGCAGCAGATTTCAGGGAGTGAGGGAATAAGAAGTATTTTGGCGAACATCCACACGGTTAATACGTTTCCGGAGTTTGACCAGTAATCACTGTCGAAACAGACGAGCTTCCTCCTCACTTTTACACACCAAGTCAAACGGTCAGTGTGTATCCCAGACTCCTACCTGCGTCTGCTGCGGGATGTTCAGAAAGTTGTTGTCCCGTGATCCGATGCCGACAAACCTGTTGGGAGCTGTGGCGCCTGGCGTGGAGTATGCTAGAGAAACAGAAGAGGAACAAACAAAGACATCAGCACACGCTCAAAGACAGCTGGCAACCTCAAGCACTAGTTACAATCTGGGAAATATGCTTATACACTTTCTTACCAAAAGTTAGATGAGAAGATTGGTACCACTCTAAAGTCTGTACGGCAAACGTGAAGCCACTGCTAGCAGCCTGTTAGCTTAGCACAAAGACAGGCTAGCCTCAGCTAACTAAATCTGCCTCATAGCACCTCTAAAGCTCACTAATGAATATCTTATGTCATGTTTAATTCGTACAAAAACAAAGACGTCAAAACAACAAGACTCAAGGAAGTGACCAGCCTGGCCAAGAAATAGTCCGACACATAACCCCCATAAACCACAATGTGCCTTTTTTACACATTTAGGTATTAGCAACAAGATGTGGTCCACCTTAACAGCCCACCTTAAGAGGCAGAGCCGGAGTTGCAGGATACAGGAAGTTGGCTCCAGTCTCTGTCTCGCTTGAGCGGAGTGGAGGAGTTGTAGTTTAGTAGCATTTATTCACCGACAAATAAACTGTCCACACACTGCTACACCTACGTTCACAGCTAGAACACCACCAACAACCTCACACTCACCACCAACAGACACACGGTCTGTTGGAAACTCACTAAAGTTACTCAGACTACGTGTGCGACGGCGAGCACGAAGCCTCCGGCAATGCTAGAGCTGCTAACGTAGCTTAAATACACACACTGTTTGTTGGACACTCGTTATGCCGGGCAGACACACAGCTGACAACCTGCTAAACTAAACTAAATGTGTGGTGGAGACTTTTACTGTGAAAGTGGCTGCATGTCCGCGACACTACACGCAGCATCGTAGCTGCTAAGTTAACGCTCCCGGAGGGTGAGCTGGAGACTCCCGTCAACCAATATCTGTTGTTCTCCTGCAGCTGGTTAACTCTGCACAGACAGTAGCCTACCCACTATAGGAGACATCTACACCAGCAGGTGCAGGAATAAGGCTTCCTGCATCATGAAGGACTCCACCCACCCTGCACCCTGGACTGTTTGCCCCTCTCCCCTCAGGCAGGTTGTGCAGCATCAGGGCCAGAACCACCAGGTTAAAGAACAGTTTCTTTCCAGAAGCTGTGAGACTGTTGAACTCTGCATCACTCTGCTAGTGATGTACTGATGTTATTATGCAGCCACTTAAGGTACAATGCTGCTTATTGTGCATCGAGCAAGTGCAATTGAGGCCATAAATGTTACTCACTTGTTACTATTTTTTACTATTTATTATGGTTTTTTTTTACTATTTATTATGTGTTTTTATTTGTCATAGTTGATTTGTATTGCTTTTGAAATATTATTGTATATTAGTGCTTTCTTATTCCGGGACCTGAGTACTATATTTCGTTCCCTTTCATTTACAAACATGTTCTGGAATGCCAATAAAAACTTCCTTGAACCTTGATGGTGAGTTTGCTGCGTCCGTAACACATTTTCAATCGTCCCCGGGACGCCGTTATTCTGACAGTACCTACGGTACTGTAGAAAAATGATTACCGTCACGTTTTCAGAATTTTAGCATGGACTTGGTACCGAAGTATTGGTTCTTGTGACATCCCTAGTTACGAGAGTGGTAACTCTCGCCGGGAAAAATGTCATACTATTACCTTAATATATAATAGCATACAGTAAATCTACTCACCAAAAACTTCATTTTACAGGATTACATTTGAACACATCATGATGATGTTAGAATTTACCTTCGCCCAATACTCTTCTTTACTGAATAGAGCCTGAACGTATCGTAATGTAAATCAATGGCATCTCCCGTGTCAAAGTCAGGGAGAGGTAGCTAATGTTAGCTGTTAGCGCCATGCAGGACTGTGCCGCGCGGAGTTAACCGCTAACGTTAGCTAGCACTCGTCCTTCCCATTTCAACACAGGTTTGTTTTTCGCAATGTAGTGTTATCAGGGAAAAAATAGGGTGTGTCCCCTAAATGCGTTGATAGTGAGTTTACTGCATCCCAAATACATTTTCTATCATCCCCGGGATGCTGGGACGCCGTTAGTCTCGAGGTATCTACAGTAACTGTGGTACTGTAGAAAAACAAGTACCATCGTGTTTTCACAAATTTGGCATCGACTTGGTACAGAAGTATCAGTCTCGATCAGTTCTCGTGACATCCCTATAACCCCCCTATAAAAGCACAATGTGCCGTGTTTCTACATTTAGGTTTTTGTACAAATGAAACAAACATGTTAATTAGTGAGCTGGTAGGTTGATGTTGTTGTTGCTTTAAACAGAGCCAGGCTAACTGTTTCCCCTAGCTTCCAGTCTTTATTCTAAGCTAAGCTAACCGGCTGCTGGCGGTACCTTCATGTTTATCATAAAGTTATGAGTGGTAACTCTTGTCAAGCCTATTCCCTTAACATGTAATATCATACAGTAAACCTACTTGTTAAATAACAAACATTCAGATAAATAAATTCAGTACTACAGAAAGTACTGCTGTATTTCATCGAGGTCATCAAAACTCCACAGAGAAGTCTGCCAGAATCTGGTATGCAAACTTAGATCTCCCCAAGTGATTAAACTCTGTTGATAAACTCAGTTGGAAGCGATTGAGCACACCAGAATCCTGACACTGAGGATCAGTCGGGGACATTTAAAACCCACTGGCATCAAAGCCTCTGACAAATTTAGGGCAGTTTGAGGTACCCTACGGACTCCAGCATCTGAATCTCACTGAGGGGATTCAGGATGCAGTGTGCAGACTCGTGTTTGTGTGGAGGAAAGGGAGGAAGGACAAGGAGACAGAGAGAAAGATAATTTCATGTGTATGGACATATTGAGTATACGTCCGTGTGTTTCTAAGAATTGGAATAACATACATAAGACATAAAAGACTTTGAGACGCTGACTGGGGGGTAAAACGCAAACACTAAATTTGAAAGAAAGCTAAAATAAAAAGAAAAAAGAAAAAGTGCTCCATCCAGTGCCCCTCCTATCACAGGTGAGGAAGACAAATGTATTGTGAGAAGCCCCACGGTTGGACTGACACCCTATTCTGCTTAACAATCACCACACAAAACAGAAATCCCACCAAGAAGCTAAAATCAGCTCAACCAAAAACAAGCAGGACTACATTTTTTTTCCACCAATGTCCCAATTTCTACTGGAATGTTTTGGAGTCCATATAAATTAACTGCCCTAAATTTGTGCTCTTCACAAGTAAGAATCAATTAATGAACTTCTCAAGTGTTTTTTTGCTAATGAGTCCGTCAGGGGAAGAAAGGAGGATTTAGAAGGAGAAGAACTGGGTTGGTGATGCAGCTTCCACACCAGACACCGCAGAATGGGCTCGACACGTAGAGCCGCTCAAACTGATGGGGCCTAATACAGAACCCTGATGAGCACCACAGGAGTCCGTTATGACAGACATGTCTAACCAGACCTCTGGTGGCCTTCATCTACTCTGAGCTCCACAGTATATTCTGTCCACAGCCTTCCCGAGGGTTAAAGGAGGTGAGATGTTGGATACACAGGAACAATGATGGCACGAAGTTGGAGGAAGAACAATGGCAGGGGGTCTTTTTCACTGGAGAGGGTTGGGGTTTTCAGATTTGTTTTGTTGCTGGTTCAGTTTTTGAGAACGGTCTCTGCGGGGTCACTTACACGGAGATGCGGGCGAGGAGAGTCCGCCGTCAGGGGGCGTGCTGTTGGGTTTAGAGTCGGGCATAGGGAGGGGCACTGGGCGGGCCACTGGGGGAGGTGGAGGCAGCAAGAAGGAGCCTGGCATTTTGCTCTGGCCGCTCCCGTTTGGCTGCAGACAACACAAACAGGGTCAGGAGGGCGACATGCGACAATCCGCAGACACGGAATGAAAAGTGGACGTAGCTCGGGAGGTCCAAAAAAATTTCCATGACGAAGGGGGTGAGGGGGTGGGGGGGGGGTGGGGGGGCGATGGTGGAAGGAGGGAGGAGGAGGTGGTAGGAAACAACAACCAAAGGAATGATGTATGTGGGCGGCATCTTTTATGGAGGTGTGAGAAATAATAATCACCACAGGGTTTGAGAGGAGTGGGAACTGGGGCTTGAGGTGAGAGGTTCCACAGGGGTGGTCCGTGGTGGGTGGAGGAGGTGTGGAGGAGGGGAGTGAGCAACTGGGTTCGTCCAGAAGATGGCAAGAAATCAAAACCATGGGAGAATACTCGTCTACACAAGCACAACAACCACCAACGATACCAGCACCAAACAACCAAACTCCAACTAAAATCGTAAAAGGCTAGAGATGAAAACAGAAACACGATGACACAACACAGGACGGGTATGCTGGACTGAAGTGTGCCGTGACTGATTCACTCTCAGGCTGATGGTTGTAACTTCTGAGGGGTTGGGTGGAGCAAAATAAATCAATATAAAAAAGGGGAAGGAGGGGGAACGTCGGGGTCTGAAACGGCAAAATGACATTGACAAGACAATACAAAGATTTGTAGACCAACTGAAGAAACAAATGTGTAGTGTGTTCACTTGTGTTGCTGTGGGGTATATTTCTGTGCATTTCTCTATATTGTATGTAGACATTCGGCACCATATAATAAGCTTTTGGCATGCACTATGAGCACTTAAAGTAATGACATTCATATAATTATAATCAGATTGCATTGTAAAGCAATGCAAACACATGCTCAATACAATCTAACATTTTTAGAGTGAGCTAGCGTTGCTGCTGATAAGCATATATACGGAAGCAAAAACAGGCCGTAATAATAATAATTTGAATTTTAGAGCAACTGAATATCTTATTTTTAAATTTAAGTACTAATAGCACTGAAACATTGTACTTACTTACTTTACAATATTACATTGTAAAGAAATGCAAACAGATGCTCAATACAATTTTAGATTTTTAGAATGAGCCAGCATTCCTGCTGATTTTTCTAAAATAGGCACATATACAGAAATAAAAACATGCCATAATTATTTGAATTTTAGAAGCAAATGAATACCTAATTTTGAAATTTAAGTACCAAAAGCATTGAAATATTTTACTTGGAAATCCATCTGTGAGTTTTTGTGGTTTAAGTTCCCCTCTATAACATTTTCAGATGGTTCAAGTTGTACAATTTAAAAAATTTGAGACGTTTTTTTCTAAGGTTTTCAAATTCAGAAAAATATATAAGCGTCCAATATTCAAAAAACTCTATTGAAGTTGCTTGAATTCAGTTCAGTCAAACTCTGATCTAAAAATTCAAGCCATGTCAAAAAATCCGTTTGCTTTAAATAAGTCGTTACATTCACACACCAAAATTCAACACGGAAAATCTAAACTTGAAATCACAGCCACAGAGGATCCATCAAGCCTGAAGGAATTGATCTGACCTATCTGTTTGATCAGGTTACGTCATGTACATGATCCAAGAAAAAAAAACTTCAGATGAGTGGAAACAGGCACTGGAATTTTCTGAATTTGTAAACAAGAAGAAAAGTCTGAAATTTGAAAAAAAAACTTGTCAAAAGAGGGAAAATCAAACCATATGAAGTCAAACAGATGGTTTTCAAAGTTAAGTATTTCACTGCTATAAATTCAGTGGTATTTAAATTTCGATACCAAGTATTCAGTACATTTCACAATTAGGTAAAGAGTTGCTTATGAAAAAAAATATGAATGTGTCCTTTTTTGGCTTCCATACTAACATTTTTCCTCTAATGTACTGCTTTATTTTTCTACTTTCAATGGTCTGTTAGAAATGTTTATAATTGCTAACACTTCAGACACTATTACTACAAGAAGAATCCTGCAATACTAGTGCAAACTTGGTGCGAGGTGTGGCACATCTGCACTTTCTGTAGAAATGGCACATTTTTAGAGTAATAGTGTTTCTCCTCTTTGGCGGTAAGCCTTACCTGTCCGGAGGCCTGCCCCGAGCCATCGGCACAGACAAACTGCACAAATTCCTTCAGGGGGTCCTGTCCAGGGTGGTGGTGGTAGCGGATGGTTGGGTGGGTGAAGTAGGGGCTAGACTGCTGGATGATGGAGGGAGACGGGAAGTGCAAGGCCGAGGCTGAAGCACGGGGACTCCCTGCCAACAGAGACATTTCTATTAGAGGAACACAAGTGGAGAAAGAGACAAGAGAGCGAGAGGAAGACATGAACCAGTGAATTCCTACACGTTCTTACAGATGGAGGAGATGTGTTGAGTGATTAACGGATGATAGCAACTATATCACATCACAACTAGAACGTATTAATCTGGTCTTAAAATGCTGTACATGAAAAGATTGTTGTTTTTCCAAGAAAAGCTGATTTCAAGTTAATAGTTATTATGGGCATTGCTCATAATGTTTTTATGATCACTCCAATAAATCTATACAGCTTTATGGAGGAGATTTACACACACAGATTGCATTCATTATGTGCACAATCACAGAGACTACATTCAGACTTGTACACTGCACACACCTGAATGTGCACAAATCCAATAGATCCGATCAACAGAAGAAGCACAAAGAGATCATTGAGTACCGTCTTAAATTAGCCGGTCTTAATGCCTGCACACGGGTGCTGTTTTGAGGGTGTGATTCATTGGCGCTGGCGCAATTTGGCATCCAGACGGTAAAGCCGTTTTTTCATCTGACACATCTTGTTTCTGTGACAGAACTAATCTGTACGTTCACACTGTCTGTCTAAGTTGATGATTTCTGTTAATATGCTTTGGAGCCTCGTATCTATAGATGTATGTGTGTGTGTGTACCGCAGGTGCGGGGATGCAAAATATATTAGCATTAGGTGGCAAATAAGCTTATAAAAAAAGCATTCCCTTTTTTTGCTTTCCAAGAGAGGAAAATAGAGGAACCAAACAGAGCTGAATATATGTGTGAGGTGTGAGAGGGGAGCAGTTGGTTGAGCCCTACGACCAAACACAAAGCCCTCTCTGTCAGACCTATATCCATTACTAAATCTCCTTGATTTGTATTAGAAGCCTGTTCTCCTCTTTGCTGTGCCAGTCTGACACCCACCCCGTCCAATCCAGGCCCCCCAGCTGCCCGTGTTGGGCTGCCAACACTCTTTGGTTCTTGCATCTTGCATACATTGTGTGTGTGAGTGTACTTCATGAGAGTGCCAACCCTGCTGCATTACCCCCCAGACAAGGGCCTATATGCCTCTGAGCCCAGCAACACCTTGCTCCCATGCCAGGCTGCCTGCTCCCCAATGGAGCTGTCTCCCTGCTTCTATTAGTCCCCTACAAATCCCATTAGAGACTGGGCGAAGGCCAAACTCTCTGAGGGCATGCGGGTGGGTCGGGGATGGGATCGGGGGGGTGACAGGATCAGAGGGAATCCCCTACACCCCCTTCCTACTCTCCTCTCCATCTAGTACAGTGATTCCCAACCTTTTCTAGTCTGATGTACCCCCACAGCCCTGCCAGATGAACTCCAGTACCCCTTCATCAACACCACCCACCATATTCCAAATGTGTTCATTCAAACTGATTTGTAACTGGATGTTATTTTTAGAGCACTGATTAAGGCGGCAATAGGTTTTTTCTACACTTGAACTCTCAATGTTTAAATCTATTTGGTCAAGTTTGCATCCATACTACCTTGTGGCAGGAGCTGAATGTTTCAACCATTTAGTCATTACTTTAGCTAACTATTTCAACCATTTAGTCATTACTTTTAGCTAACTACACTGCTCAAAAAAATGAAGGGAACACTTAATTAGTTAAATTAGTTAAATATTATCAGTTAAACTTCAGGGATATCAATCTGTCCATTTAGGAAGCACAAGTGATTGTGAATCACTTTCAGCTGCTTTCAAATGAAAGTGAATGAAGAGGCAACAGTAGAGACAACCCCCAGACAGGGAATGGTTCTGCATGTGGTGGCCACAGACAGCTGCTCTCTCCTCATCCTTTCTGACTGATTCTTCTCTAGTTCTGTGTTCTGCTAGTGTCCTTGTCACTACTTGTAGCATGAGGCGGTACCTGCAGCTCAATCAGGCTGCACAGGTAGTCCAGCTCCTCCAGGATGGCACATCCATACGTGACGTGTGGTCGCAAGAAGGTTCGCCGTGTCTGCCAGCACAGTCGGGCACAGTACAGACGGGGCCGTAGAAGGGCATCGACCCAGCAGGACTGCTATCTGCTCCTTTGTATGAGGAGGACCAGGAGGAGCACTGCCAGAGCCCTACATAATGATCTCCAGCAGGCTACTGGTGTTCATGTTTCTGACCAAACTGTCAGAAACAGACTCCATGAGGGTGGCATGAGGGCCCGACGTCCTCCAGTGGGACCTGTGCTCACAGCCCAGCACCGTGCAGCTCCATTGGCATTCAACAGAGAACACCAGAATTTGGCAGGTCTGCCATTGGCGCCGTATTGTCTTCACAAATGAGAGCAGGTTCACACTGAGCACATGTGACCGGCGTAAAAGAGTCTGGAGGTGCTGTGGTGAACGTTATGCTGCCTGTAACATCATCCAGCATGACCGGTTTGGTGGTGGGTCAGTGATGGTCTGGGGAGGCATACTGTATCCTATGTCAGAGCCAACGGTACTCTGACTGCTGTTAGGTACCAGGATGAAATCCTCAGAGCGATTGTCAGACCTTACGCTGGTGCAGTGAGTGGGCCTTGGTTCCTCCTGGTGCAGTGGGCCCTGGTTCCTCCTGGTGCAGTGGGCCATGGGTTCCTCCTGGTGCAGTGGGCCCTGGGTTCCTCCTGGTGCAGTGGGCCATGGGTTCCTCCTGGTGCAGTGGGCCCTGGGTACCTCCTGGTGCAGGACAATGCCTGGCCTCATGTGGCCAGAGTGTGTAGGAGGTTCCTGGATGACGAAGGCGTTGATGCCATTGACCGGCCCTTACGTTCCTCTGACCTAAATCCAATTGAGCCTCTATGGAACGTTATGTATCGTGCATCCACCGCCGCCAAGTACCGCCGCAGACTGTCCAGGAGCTCTCTGATGATCTGATCCAGGTCTGGGAGGAGATCCCCCAGGACAACATCCGCTGACTCATCAGGAGCATGCCTGGACGTTGTCGGGGGTGCATGTAAAGGCACGGGGGTGGGGGTGGGGGGGGTGGGGGTGGGGTGGGGGTGGGGGTGGGGGGGGGCGTACGCACTACTGAGTCACATTATGAGTTGCTGTGATGAAATTCAGGCGAGTTGGATCAGCCTGTGATATCAATTGTTTACTTTGATTTTCAATGTGATTCTGAATCCAGCCCTCAACAGGTTGATGATTTTGGTTTCATTGACCGTTGTTATGTCATTTTGTTCTCAACAAATTACACAATGTACATCAGTAAAGATTTTACACTTCTGATCTGATGTGTGATTTAAGTGTTCCCTTCATTTTTTTTTAGTTATTATTACTTTTAGTTGACTATTTCAACCATTTATCCATTACTTTAGCTAACTAACTATTCCAACTGCTTATCAATTACTTTAACTTTGACCACACCAACACACACCATTTATCTCTTATTTTTAGCTATTTCAACTGTTTATCCATTACATTTACCTAGATACTTGAATTGCTTATCCATCTTTTCCTTTTAATGACTCACCACCACCACCACCACTGTGAGGGGCTAGCCATAGCACACTCCTCAACTCGACCTCACCAACCCCTAAATCCTTTTGGATCTGGTCTTCCACACAGAAAAACAACAATGCTGATGATGTGGTCGGCACTTTCACGCCAGAGCAGGAACAGCTTCAGCTTGCGCACTCTAAGTGTTTGTGTAAAAAGAATCACAACTGCTGGCCATAAACAAGGATGGGATTATTGTGTATGTGTGTGCATGTCAGCGTATGAGTGTGTGTGGAGATTGCATTTGCTGTAGCTACACCTCAAGAGGCGTAGGGTCTGTCAACAACCACGAAGGATGGTTTAATGACACGGCGGTCAACCTCACTGCTGCACATCTGCTCGCCGGCTCAAAAAGCCTTTGATGTAGCCTAGCTACAGAACTAAATCACATGGGTAATTATCTCCAGTGAGCTCCCTCACTGGGTGAATTCACAGACGTGCACTTTCAGAAAAGAGGAGGAAGTCTCTTTTTCGATCTGTGCCGTGGTGATAAAATGAAGAATGATGATTTATTATCGGAGCCCCTGGCTCTGCTTGATATCTGATGTTATCACAAGCTGCTTGTTTTAGCCTGGTGGAGGATCAGCTGGTTCACACTGGTTCCGCCCCTTGCCAGTATGAATAAAAACATGTGCTCACCCACACTGAGATCAATTTGTTCACACACTGTGAAGAAAAGCAAGTCAAAAAGAATTTGGAAAGAAGCAGTAAAAAAAGATAGATAAGATAAGATAGGGAACAGTGAAATGGAAAGACCCACGGCCGGATCAGTCTGCTTTGCTGGGCCGCGCTCCTCTAACTCTCTGTTTAATGAGTACAGTAGAGCCAGCTGTTCTAAACACCGTGGTATGGTATCAGTATCACCTTAAAACAACATTTTGACACAGGGACCCTATAAAAGATGGGGCCTCAAGACCCACTTTAAGGCCCAGATAACCTCAGTCCATATTATGCTTTAGTGGTGCATACTTACATACTCCCAAGCAAAATTGCAATTCATGAAATTAGCACAAACTATGGATAACTTATGATTTTAGATCATTATTTGTCGTTATTTATAAATAAATAAATAAAAAATCGAATAGTTATGCGACTATTTGTCCCATCTTAAAAAATATATATTTCCCTTGTATTAACCGTTGCAGGCGCTGCCTGGTAGTAACGTTACTACCGGTAAAAAGTGTGTGGCACGTTCAGTTCGACCCTTTTCTGTCAGTGCAAGGGTGTGTGTGTGTGTGTGTGTGTGTGTGTGTGTGTGTGTGCCGCTTCCACAAAGCCCTGTGTTTCCTCCGAAGGACGTAGTAGAGCTGGGTACCCGGAGGCGCACAGCGGGCGACCACGTTGAGGCCGCCGCGCCACACTCATGGTTTAAGGTTCCGAATGTCGTGCCAGGCCCGTTGGCACTGGACCACCCTCCCCGGGCAGACCCTACACACCGCCGCGAGAGCACCCCGACGTTGTGTCCGTGTGCAAGCGGCACATTTGAATACTAATCGAATAATACCCAGTGATTTTCGAATAGTATTTTTGCTTGGAATGCACATCCCGACCACAAACCAATTGCCACACAGACAGTGAACCTGGAGATCTGGAGTCCCAGGCAGTTCCTCTACTTTAGCTGGTTGGTAATTCAGCCTTAAGATTTAAGGTCCTAATGATTTGGTATTGTACTTCCATAAAGATGGGGGATTCATGATTAAAGAAATGATCAAAACCAAAGCAGGAGAAGCCGAGATATGTTGACTTTTGGTCTCTAGTTATGAGTCAGGCTCCAAAAAAAGCTGGATCCTATATTTCCCATAATGCAACTCAACGGTATCTTTCAATAATCATCCCCTTGCCTCGTTAATGCCAACCTTCTCAAAACCCCACAGTTCCAGTATGTAACGCAGGCTCAATGTTCAAAATGTTAAATCTCAAATATAACCCCGGTGACATCACTATGACATCATCAGGGATATTCTGTTCACTCTGGAAAACTCTCTTCAGAGCCACAGAAGACATTAAGAAAGCTGTTTTCCCATTAAACTGAACTTCATGTGTAAAACTGGTGCCCCTTTAATTGTAGGTGTGGAGCATTAAAGTGGTACAATTAACACCACTTTTCCACCAAGAAATTCCACCAGAATTCAAAACTTAGCAACGCTGTTCAGTCATTACTTATTAATCTTTTATCTGCAATTGTAAAATATTTACAATCTGATGAAACAAACAAAAATAAATCTGAACTACTTCTTTTTGATTAGAAATGTTGCATTTGAAGTTGGTTTTGTTGCATTTGAGATACTTAAAAAAAATGTCTATTATATAAGCCTATTTATTTATTTAGTATTTTATTCCCTTATTGGGTTTTAATTAGAGCTGTCAATCGATGAAATATTTAATCATGATTACTTGCAAATTAACCGCATATTTTTTATCTGTTCTAAATGTACTTTAAAGGGAGATTTGTCAAGTATTTAATGCTCTTATCAACATGGGAGTGGACAAATATGCTGCTTTTTGCAAACGTATGTATATATTGATTATTGTAAATCAATTAACAACACAAAACAATGACAGATATTGATCCATAAACCCTCACAGGTACTGCATTTAGCATAAAACAATATGCTCAAATCATAACATGGTAAACTGCAGCCCAACAGGCAACAACAGCTGTCAGTGTGTCAGTGTGCTGACTTGACTATGACTTGCCCCAAACTGCATGTGATTATCATAAAGTGGGCATGTCTGTAAAGGGGAGACTCGTGGGTACCCATAGAACCCATTTACATTCATTGATCTGGAGGTCAGAGGTCAAGGGACCACTTTGAAAATGGACATGACAGTTTTTTCTCACCAAAATGTAGTGAGTTTGGAGTGTTATTTAGCCTCCTTTGTGATAAGCTAGTATGACATGGTTGGTACCGATGGATTCATCAGGTTTTCTAGTTTCATGTGATGCCACCATGCTTCTCTCTAGTTTTAAAACTGAGCCCGCTACAACCGAAAAATCGCAAGTTATGTTAAAGAAATTAGTTATGTTAAAACAAATTTGCGTTAACGTGTTATTAACGTGTTATTAACGTGTTATTAACGTGTTATTAACGCGTTAACTTTTACAGCCCTAGTTTTAATAACTTTTACCCAAGTTTCAGAAATTTAGTAAAAACTAATGTCAATGGTCCTAAAACATGACAAGATAAGCCAGGAGACAACGAGTAAAGGACACGAGATTCAAGTGTCATTTAGAACAAATGGCAGAATAAGAGCACGAAAGCCTTACAAGCAGCTTCAATCATTTGTGCAATCAGAGATGAGACAGAATAGGCAGCAGCAACCCCCCAACCCCCCCCCGGTCCAGTTCTTCCACTCTGAGAAGAAGAAGTGATCCACATAGAAATCTAGAGACCACCAACCATCCACCAGACAGACCCAGAAAAGTCACACACCACACCCAGACTCCCTAGAAGCTCCATCACCAGCGTGACCTAGAAGGTCAGAACAGGCAGATCAGGTGAGCCCAAGCCTACAGAGCTACCTGCCCAGCCCCTCTCATCTCCCAAAGACAAAGCTCCCACCTTTGCGCCAGGGGTAAGGGGTGGGGCACTGCAGAAGTGGGGTGGGTGGGTAGGAGGAGATGGTGAGGTGGGGGGGGGGAGAGGAAGGGGGTGGGGGCGATCAGGGGGGATCTGGAGCTGGGTTGGTCTCACCTGGTCTCACTCCCGCCAGCATTGGCAGTGGGTGGTGGGTGAACGCCATGCGGGGGGACCTCGTCTGGGAGGACAGGGCGCTGAAATCGAATTTCCCCGGCTTCTTAAGAGAACCAGGCGATGAGAGTCCTGGCAAAAAGGGGATCAACAAAATGGCAGAACAGAGACGAGGTTTTAATCAAACATGGCTGCTTTTTCTTACTTCGACTCTACTCAAAAAAAAAAAAGCTTATCACTTTTTAATTTGAGAATTATGATTGAAATCAATGGATTGATTGATTCATTCATTGATTTGTTGATTGGCTTAACATACAGATGGGTTCTCACAATCTGTCTGTCCAATACTCTATGTTTGGGTACAGGCAGCGGGCTGTACCATGTCCGTCAGATTGAGGGTTGAGGGGTCCGGGGAGAGGCCATGTTTTGAAGCAGCAGGGGTTCAGAGCGAAGGGAGGTGACGGGTGAAAGAAGGGCAGGGACGGGGAGGTTGGGAGGCTAGGGGCACAGTGTCAAGAGAGAGGAGAGCTGGGAAATGCGATGGCGGTCCAACTATGGTGGTCACCACTGGAGTGAACAAACCAGCAAAGTCCTACTCACTGGTTTCACTCACGGGGCATACCACTTCAATTAATTCAAAGATGTCTCCAAACTATCTGACTAATCCCAAACCACGATGATCTCAGAGGAGCACTGACGGCAACAAACACGCCAACCAACCTACTCACAGCACTTGTCAGGATACCTCATTAGAATGAATGGGATCCTCATATCTGGGGCAGACTGTGCTTTTCAAGCCAAAGCCGGCATGAGCTACGCGGCTACATATAGCCGCAGAAGAGCATGCCAAAACATACATCAGTGGCTCCTCTGATGTAGTGCCCTTCTGCAATATCTGACGCTCAGGTATTTTATGGTACTGCCTTAAGACGTACAGTATTTCATAAAGAAGTGCTTGAACTCTCTCTCACACACACACACACACACACACACACACACACACACACACACACACACACACACACGCAAGATGTTCTGGGTGGCGAGCACTGGGCGAGCTGCCAAGCGAGCGCTGGATGGGAGAGCGGCAGGAGGATGGAAGAGCGGGAGAGGAGCGGTGACGGCATGGCCGACACACATAGACAAACATATTAAAGTGTCCCCCTCTGTCTATAAATGTCGACTGAGGCTAAAGGACTGCATGAAATATCCCTTGGTTTGGTAAAAACGGGCACGCTAAGTATAGGCCGGGCTCACCAGCGGACCAGAAACATGGCCAAAAGTGTGAGAGCCACAGATAAAAGAGGCTCTCTTCTGTGATCAAGGCCTTGTGCGGTGGGCACTGAGGGAATTTATTTTGATGTATGGTAATCCAAAGGCACAATTTAGACTTTCAGGGTTTGAGGAGCAGCGCCAAATGGTGCGTTTGACCTCTGCCGGGAACCGCAACGTTGAATATACGCTGAAATAAAACTCTGGAAAGAACAATCCATAAAAAACAGCGAATAATGAAGGAAGTAAAAGTATAGAAAAGTACATCAGCGTGGAGACACAGACCTCATTGCTTTTCTCTACTTGACTTTTTGTTTGCTCCAGATTTGGTCGAAAAAAAAAAAGTGATAAACAACCTTGGCGAGCAAAAGCCCCATAAAGTACTAAACGACACAATATTCACACATA
This sequence comes from Sebastiscus albofasciatus, assembly GCA_916701655.1. Classification (NCBI taxonomy): domain Eukaryota; kingdom Metazoa; phylum Chordata; class Actinopteri; order Perciformes; family Sebastidae; genus Sebastiscus; species Sebastiscus albofasciatus. The sequence goes on from CAKAOI010045278.1 coordinate 32,411, forward strand.
TAAAACAAACACACTCAAATAAAGACGTGGGTAATTTCAACATGGCCCACAGAGACATGGAAATAGATTTTATGAGCGAAGCATATAAAGTCTAACAGAGCAGATTTCTGAAAAGCTTTTTCTTTAATGCTACACTGGGAAATGTTTTATCACTATTTATCCACAATGCTCATAGGCAGCATGGGCGCAGCTGTGCTTGTTGTGTGGGCACCGACAAGTATAGAAAAAGGTGGGCGCCGGCACTTATGTTCAGCTCAGCGCATCATGTGACTCCGCATGTAGGTGGGAGGAGCGGATACAATGAGCAGGGTGAGATCAATTTTATTTACGGCTAGAATTATGAAGACATAAAAAAAAAAAGCCTGTGTGAAGACAGAAGGGCACAAGATGCTTCTAAACCAACTAGAAGACAATGACGCTTTTATTGTTGTTCAAACGCTGTACGTTTGGCTCTAATTCCACGTGTCTTTAATGAAGAACATAACAAGATATATGGCCTAGTCAAAAGAGAAACAAAGTGGAGTACTGTAGAAGAACAGCTGAACACTCTAAAACAAAAAAGGGATCATAAAAAGTTTCAAGGAGATAAAAAGAATAAACCGCTTGCTACAGTCAGCAGAACATTAGAAGCGTAGGTTTGCCATCCATCTGGCACTGAGAATTTACTTCCGATGGTGTGTTTGGACTGTTGCTTGGTAATATATTACAATCTAATTTATTGCAAGGGGAGTGCACCTGCTGCTGCAATGCAAAACGTTGACGAGCTACTAACGGAAGGCATACTCACATCCTTAACTTAAAGCTGCTGTAATCAAAGGGATCACATGACCTCTTGTATATGAGCGCTACAAACATTTAGAGATTGGTTGAACTTGTTTTTCAGCCCCTAACTTCTCTGTTTTGATTGACTCTCAGTTCTCATCATCGTTGTTTCAAATTCTTATTTATGCTAGGTATCTGCTGGATGTGTAAAGTAGGCATGGTTACTCAAGTATGGTTAGCGTGCTAACATGTTAACCATAACAACTTAAAATGGTGATAATATGTCAGTGTTTGCAACTAGTTTCTGCTGCCCCTAAGTGGCAAGAAACAGTTATTGCAGGTTTAAGTAAAAGCACTTAAATCAAGGTCCTGCATTCAACATTTGACTTAAAGTTACTGTGAGGAACATTGAACTGGTTATGAAACAGTCTCAATGTAATACTGATGCCAGCTAACGTTAACAGAAGGTGCCACTGATTTACATTATGATGCGTTCAGGCTCAATTCAGCAGGTATTGGGCGAAGGTAAATTATAACGTTATCATGATGTGTTCAAATGTAATCTTGTAAAATGTAATTTTTGGTGAGAAACTTCAATAAATCCAGTTGATTGAAGGAGGTGTTTTCACAGCAATATAAAATAGATAATAGAGAGGGAATTATGAGCTGTTGAACTCCCTAACAAAGGAAGGGAGGTACGGGAGAACCAGAACCAGGACTGCACAGGTCAGTCCCTGCTGCAGTAAAATGAGAAGTTTTCTAAAGGGACTCTGGTGCTCGGAAACACTACCTCTTTTGTTCACAGGGACTGCGCCAATATCAACACAAAATGAAAGTAGAACTAGTAGCTTTAAGTAAAAGTACTCATTATTCGGAATGGCAACTTTCCCCGTATCATATCATATATATTATTGCATTATAGTTGTTCAGGCATTAACATGTAAGCAGCATTTTAATGCTGTGGCTGTTACTAATTTATATACGGTATTATTATTTGTATATAAAACTTTAATCTGCAAAGTAACTATAAAGCTGTCAGCTGGACATATTTATAGTATGCAAACCAGTGGGCAACCTCCAGGTATGAAAAGTGAAGCCAATGCTGAAGTGCCTTAAACCTGCATTCTTTCGAATAACCAGCAGGAGGCGACTCCTCTGGTTGCAAAAATAACTGATTGATCCGATTGTATAGAAGTCTCTGAGAAAATGAGTCTACTTCTCTCTTGATTTATTCCCTCCGTAAACATTGTAAACATGACTTTATGGTCTCAATCTCTAGTTTCAAGTCTTCTTCAATACAGCATGATGTTCATTTAGTAAATGATGGTCCCATTTAGAGTCAGATAGACCATAAAGCAGGGGACGCTTTAGGGCGGGGCAATCTTATGACTGACAGGTCGCTACCACGGTGTTGTCCGGTCTGGGAGTTGTCTGTGTTTTCGTCTTAGAACTTTAACCCTTTCACAGTTTGTTTTCACTTCATCACAGTTAATTGTAACATTTCGGTCGCCTAAAAATATCTTATACAGCGTTCGATTGTTCTTAGTTCCACCCTCGTGTCACTTCTGGTTTCAAGAAACCAAGATGCCTCTGAAATGTCGTGGAGTTGAAGTATAAAGTAGCATTAAATAGAAACAATCAAGAAAAGTATCACAAAACTGTACACCAGTACTTGAGTAAATATTCTTAGTAACTTTTCATCACAACAACAGTCAGTTTTTCAATTCCAAAACCTCTGGACTGAGACGTATCTGTAGAAATCCAACTGGAATTTGCATTTCAAACCACCTCCAAATGTGGTTTGGATCCTGTTTGCAAAAGTCGCATTTCATAAATTTTTTTTTTCCTGTCCAGACTCTAAAAATCAATCTGGATACATTCTGGAAATGCCCAAAAAGGGATTTGGGCTGGCAGTCTGAACAAGGCCCTTTTTGAGTTAAATACAGTGCTATTTTACTATTTATGGCTGCTGTACAATTTCACACGAGGTGCTGAAAGTCAGAGTGAAATCATTTGAATTCCTTGCTCATTCAGACTGTTAAAAACAGACAAACTGAACCCCAACACGTTGTGGATTCAACGCATCGCTGCACTGAAGCCTGTTCTGCTCCTCTGTGGTACGTATAGGGATGACTGCGTGCCACCGCGGTACAAGTTCAATTATAACCAGCTTATTATGCATAAACAGCCTTAAATTATACATATTGTTTTTAGTCTCTGCGATTTCCCCTAATTAGTCTGTATCTTGCCGACATATCTGGTACTATGTGGCTTCTCAGTGAGGAGCGGCAAATGAGGCCCAGATGCCCAATGAAAGCTTTGTCTGATAAAGCTAACAGAAGTTACTCTGATCTCTCCCTTAATCTGTGTGTGTGTGTGAGTCTGCACACACACACACACACACACAGTTGTTTGTTCTACATTATTTCTATGTCCTGCTTCCGGCACACTGCACAAGCAGACTGGCAGCCAATTGCTCCCATGACCCTCTAGTCTTGCCGCACTAACAAGCTGGCGACCACACAAGCCCCCCTAACTGTCGCAGAACTGGTCCGCTAGCATGTGCACCAACACACACACACACACACACACACACACACAGAAAGAAAGCTCACACACTCGTCAATCAGGTAAGGCAGAAACAATGTACATTAACAGAGCTGTGTCCCTCATTAACTACCTCACACATCATTAGCACTCATAAACACTGAGGTAATGTGCTTCGGGCAGAGCAAGGACACCTTCGCAACACCACAACCACACAACCACACTCACACACACCACAGTTTTTAGCCCATAACACCAAATAATTAGCTGGAATTCTCTGTCAATATCACCCCCACCCCCCCCAACCCACCCTTACTGAAAATTTGATAGCGGGGTTTCCCACCCCGGAGCAGCAGGAGCAAGCAGGCAGAAGGAGAGAACGGAGCAGAGCGGAGCGGGAGACAGCAGACTTAATGATGAATTACATGATCACCTGCTATGCCTCGGAGCTTTTCATTCAGGTAGAGGATCACCTCCAGAGCAGGCAGAGGCGGAGGAACCTCCCCACTTCCCTCCTCGTCCTCCCTTCCTCCTGTCCTCCGCCCCTCCTCATCTCTCACTCCCAACACCACCACCACCATCACCAGAACAGATGTCTGCTGTAACCCAGTAGCTCCCTTCGCTGTAGACACATGGAGGCGCCATCTGGACCGGAACGCTGCTCCTCTCCAGATTGGGGGAGTGTGTGTTTACGTGTGTGTGAATGTAAATCAGAGAAATTTAGTTGTGTGTGTGTGTGTGTGTGTGTGTGTGTGCCGTTTGTAAATGTGCGTGTTAGTGAGTAAGCATGTCTCGGAGACAGAAGGCGCCTTGTGCGCTGATGACACACCTGAGTGCCTTTAGTCCTGTTTGTTTGGGTCATATGTTGTTTTTTTTATCCTGCGCCGTCTTTTCAGAGACGGTTGAGTCAGGCCTACGGCAGGTGGGACGCCACTCAGCAGCGCCGTCTAAACAGCCGGCTACCGCTGCATCTCAACAAACCCTCATTCACACACACCACCCTCCTCTTCCCGTCTTTCATCGCTTTCTCTCTCAGGGCTCGACAACAAAATTACAACACCCAACAGCACTCAGCTGACAGATTCACACCGCCTCGGAAAACTGTTTGTATGCATTTGGTGTGTCACAACGATGTGGTTTTGGGATATGATAATGCACATAATTACACATTGAAAATACATTGTCAGACAGCGTATATCAGGATAAAAGTGATCCAGAGATGTTTGTTTAATGCACCGGGGATGTCTTCATCCTCCTGGATTTCTTTCACAGATTTACATCTTTGAGGCAGACAGGCGGTGGATGTTATGGAGCTACTGGGCTACCAAAAGGCTTTGGTAAAACCCACAGTGGACAACAGCAGACATCTGGCAGAAACAACCCCACCCAGCGGCAGCATAGCCAGAGAACACAAGACACAAGAGAAGAAGAGAAAGGACGAATGGAAGACGCAGAACAGCTCACAGGAAGTGCAAACAGACTTGGGGAAAAAAAAAGACAGATGTATACAAGTTGAGGGTGGTGTGAGCTCAAGTAGAGTACATGTACACAGTATAATGTTTAATGTTGTTCTAACCATGGTAAGGAAACTGCACTCCATCGCTCTCATGCTTAATCTTCCTCTCCTGCACACTGGCCAAATGGTGCTGCACTGAAAGGCCAAACAGGGGAGAAGGGAAGAGTTAACAATGGAGGAGAGAAAAAGACAGAGACAGAGATGGAAAGAATGAGGGAGAGGGAGAGAGAGAAGGGTGGTTAAATAATGGGCAACAGGGGATTTTAATGTTATAGAGTGCAGCAAGTGTCTATAAAATAGTTACATCATTACTGCTGGCGGTATTAAAATGGCAGCATGTGAGTGGGAGTGACGGTTAGAGATTGGAGAACACATGAATACTTAGCGATTTCACAGAATCAAATACTAAACCCAAGAGATATACATGAAGTCTATTGTAAATACATTTAACATGGTACCCATCATGATGGTCAAAAATGCTGTAAGCCAAAGAGTGAGTGGTTATGATTTAAGAATGGGAGGCTACACTGGTGCTGCAATACTCAAGAAGACAACGCAAAAGGATGTGGACTCACACAGTGTCTGGGGAATGATGGGAACGGGACAGATTGACATTTTGGGAGATAACTCAGACTCTTTCTTGCCAAGAGGTAGATAAAAAGATTGATACCACTGTCATGACTGTACGGTTAATATGAAGCTGCAACCAGAAGTTGGTTAGCTTAACGTTAGCTTAGCACAAAGATTGAAAACAGGCAAAACACCTAGCCTGGCCCTGACTGAAGGTAACAAACTCCGGCTACCATTACTTCTAAAGCTCGTAGTAAACACTAGTAAACACGTGTTTAATCTGTACGAAAACCACAGCGTAAAAATAACAATTTGTTGTTTTACGGCTGGAGCCAGACGCTGGTTAGCTTAGCACGAGGACTGGAAACAGGGGGAAACAGCTAGCCTGGCTAGCATGTTACATCTTGTTTGTTTTATTCTTACAAAAACCACAGTGTAAAATCAACAAGTTACTGCTTTACGGCTGGAGCCAGAAGCCGGGTAACTACTGTGGCAGGGAAGTATTTGTTTTTGTCTGCCACTCAGAAATTGTATGCGCCACTTTTGAAATGCGCTAAATGAAGGAATACAATTTTAGATCTGATGTCATTAAAAGTTCGATATGTTTTACACAAAAAACATTATATGCACGGTAAATTACAGTGTACGAATTACACCATGGCTTCTGGGGGAGCCCTATTTCTGGGGCAGGGAGGGTACTGTAGCCTACACAGTACTGTACTGTACTTTGTTATTGTCATCTATAGTGGTTGTTTGCATAAAAACACAATTCAAATGATTATTTAAATATTTGATTTGATTAAAAAAATCTTAGCAAGCTGATTAGAGCAAGTGTTAGGAAGTTAAACAGGTCATAATTCAAAAACTTTTTTATGAGATTACATTTGAGCACATCATGACAACGTTGTAATTTAATTTAGTTGTAACATAGTAATTTTTCCTGAGCAGTGTTTGAACGCCTCATAATAATAACTCAATGGCACCTCCGTTAACGCTAGGAGCTCCATTATTTATCCAATCAGGACTGTGCTGCCTACCTGCTACGAACAGCTAACCTTACTAGCTCTCCTCCTGCTGATTTAAACACGGATTTTTTGCTCACAGTGTCGCATTATCAGGGAAACAACAACAACAGGGTTTAGTAACGCCATGCTGTTGAGCGCTTTTTTTTCTCTCCACTGTGGCTCCGGTCCCAAACAAACTGAAACACGATACAGCGTGCGTATGCGTCATTGTGCAACATAACTGTTGGAAAGCCTCAATACAGAGGAATTGATAGACACGGAGGCATGAGATGCCATGGAATCGGGCAACTAAGAATCCTTTCTTAACGGGAACCAGTTCTCTAGTCCCATCCCTAGCGTTTTCCCTGTCTGCCAAAGTGGCGGATGGCCTGACAATTTTACCCGCCACTGCCAACAATTTACCCGCATTAGGCGGGTGGCGGGTGCTAATTTCGGACCCTGCTAGCATGTTACATATTGTTTGTTTTATTCATACAAAAACCACAGTGTAAAAATAATAATTTGCTGTTTTATGGCTGGAGCCAGAAGTCGGTTAGCTTAACTTAGCACAATGACTAGAAACAACCGCTAGCCTGGCTGGCATGCTATACATTGTTTTATTCATACAAAAACTGAAGGATAAGAACAATATGTAGGTAGGTTAGTTGTTTCCCCATTTCCAGTCTCCGCTAAGCTAAGCTAAGCTAATCATACCATTGGCTGTAGCTTCCTAGTTATCATATGGAGTGGTATAAATCTTTCCATCTAACTCTTGGCAGGAAAATGTCTGTTGCATATGATGACGTGATAAACATATAAAGATCTCACTACACTAGCCTGTCATACTTCGTTGAATGGCCTTTCTCAGAATGTTAGCTAAAGTCTAATGAACAAAGTAAAACACAAAAGGGATATTTGTACAAACAAAAGTCGATATAGCTTTTGAGAGTTATCTGTGTTATATCTACACTATGTGGCTTTGACACTCTCAGACATCACGCTCACACAATCCAGGAGTTAAACTCAATAGATGTTAGCGCTAACGCCATAAGAACTGAGCGAAATATATCCATCTCCGCCACTCTTCTCATTGACAACTCACACAACAAATACTGGGATCAAATAGTTAAATGCACTCAGTTTGTGGTCTGATTAAAGGGTCAGTTTAGCCAAAACACAACTAGATGCATATATTAACACTTTCACCTTGTAGACATGCAGATAGTTTCGGTTTTATTTACAGAGGTTTTGAGATATCCGTCAATGAGACTTGTGCCTCCACCCCATCACAACAGAGGTGTGGTCAGCATTTGTGTAAAACCTTACACTGGAAAAAGTAGACAGTAACGTGTCATTTGAGAAACAATGTCCAAGCCACTCAGGATAATCCTCAGACCTCACTAGCACAGATTTTACAGGTCTTTTTATGGTTTGAAAATAGTCCCCAATGAAAATTATTCTCAGAAACTGGGACAGTGGGATTGTCTACAAACAACTGGGACATTGGGACTCTGTCTAGAAACAACTGGGACATTGTTTCTAGGTAGAGAGCTTTTCAAATGTCACCACAAATGATATTTCACTCGCTTTCATTGTACTTGGGTGGTGGTAGAAGTTTCAGTGGTTTCAACTCTGCAAATGAAACCAAACCTATCTGCATGTCCACTAGTAGTAACAGAAAAAATACAGTTTTGGGTACACTGGTCCTTTGAGTCCCTGCTGCATGTGAGACGGGATGCTATAACCTGGCAGTGGCATAGTGACAGTCCTTCTACCTCAAACAGGCCTGTTCTGCTCGCTGGGGGTGGGGGTACAATGTTATGAGTAGAAGATGCGAATGGAGGAGGATGGAGAAAGAGAGTGGGGGATGATGAGGGGTGTCAGGTGGTGGAGAGAAGGGTCAACACAGTATAAAGGCAAAGGGACGTGGAGGAGGAAGGAGGTGAGCTGTGGCTTCTGGTCCATTTCAAGTCAGGTAGTGTGAAATTAACACCTGAAAATATTTGTATTAAAAGCCCTGAAAACACATTTTCTCAATCAGCTTGTTCCTACAGTGGTGAGAATTAATAGCTAAAGAGGTTTTTCTTCTGAACTTTAGCTATTGTCTATTCAGTCCTGAATATTTGAAGGAAATAGTTCAAGTTTTCGAACAATTACTTGCTTTATTGTCGAGAGTTAGATAAGAAAATTGATACCACTCTCATGTCTGTGCTGTAAATATGAAGCTACCACCAGCAGCTGCTTAGCTTAGCTTAGCACAAAGACTGAAAATAAGGGGAAACAGCTAGCCTGGCTCTGTGCAAAGCTAACTAAATCTGCCTACCAGCATCCCTAGTAAAGCTCACCAATGAACATGTTATATCATGTTTGTTTGTACAAAAACCAAAGACTCAAGAAATCATTTACCATCCCAGAACCACAATGTATCATTTTACAATTGAACAAGCAAGATATAATGTTTATTAGTGAGCTTTAGAGAGTGCTGGTGGACAGATTTGATCCCCATTAAATAGAGCCAGGTTAGCTGTTTGCCCCTATTTCCAGTCTTTATGCTAAGCTAAGCTAACCGGCTGCTGCCTGTGGCTTCATATTTACTTTACAGATATGAGAGTGGTATCAATCTTCACATCTAATGCTGTGTTCAGACCAAGAACGAGGTGCTTCGCTTTACTCACATGAATTGGACCGCTGGTATCATGTGTTCATTCGCACCAAACGCGCCAGAGAGGAGAAGAAGCTTGACTCCATAGATACCAACAACTTTTTTTCCACGCCATTTCCACCATCAACTATGGTAGAAATAACCACAGTTGCCGCTTTGTACATGTTGTGGAAGTCCCAGATATGTCAGAAAACCAAACATCATCGCGTATGGGTTCATAACGTCACCCGCCGGTGAGCTGTATTCACATACAGTGCCATTGCATTGACTGTATCTAACAAACCACATGTCGCTACTGCGGTATGAACCCAAAATAAACAGATTGTGCTGTGATTTAATTGCAATAAACAGATCAAAAGGATAATGAAATAACTACATAATAATGCAGATTTGTAAAATGCATGAAGTCATGCTTTGTCTGTCCGCAAGACAACAAGCAAAGAACTTTTAAAATGCCTGTTTTCTGAATGGAGTTTGGATGGATTAGTGTCAGGATAGTAGCTGCTCCATCAACACTCAACATAACGTCATGTAGACATAAGTACGGCAGCAACGTTGTTATTTCTACCATAGACAGTCTGTGGTTTATACACATACATTTATACACAGAGTTTGGTCCTGTCTCTGGACAGATATGATGTACCATCGTAGCTCTGGGTACCCACAGACAGATACAAGATTTTTTTCCTCTACTTCTGATTCAATGTCAGGACATCATTGACGACAGGAGGAGAATCTCAACTCTGATAGGCTTTTGCGACGCAGCTACACGTGAATTTCTCGCTCGAGTTGAAATATTTCAACTGCTGTAAATACGCAAATTTCGCCTGTTTGCGTCGCGTCATTCGCACCATTCAGCTGGTGCAAATTCACGTTTATTCGCCTCTTTGCATTGACTTTGTATGTCTTTGCTCTTGGTCTGAACACACCAGAACTCTCAACAAGCTAATAAGGAGATTTCCCAAAATGTCAAATTATTCCTTTAATGTTGAAGATAAATAAATATGTTTTCTGGGGCTTTAAAATTCAATGTATCATCAAAACATTATTTTCTTTTTATGCATAACTTAAAAATCAGTAAAAATAGTTGTGTCTGAATTGATGTGGACCTCAGCCCAGCTCCAGGAAAGGCGTCTGAATTGCATGCAGAATGTGATGGGGGAGGGGGGGGGGCGCAGCGGGACTACCTGCATCCACATCATTAGGCCAACCGCTGGACTGGGAGCTGCTGCCAGCCGCCGGGGAGCGGCCCGAGTAGAAGACATCGTCCACCGGGCTCTCCATCTCGCTGTCGTCAATGGACTTGCGCTTGTTGGAGCTGAAAGAGAAATAAGAAAGGGGGGTGGGGAGGGAAGGGGGGTAGCGGGGTGGGGGGGGGGTGGTGTGGGTTGTTTAATTCTTGTAGAAGGGGGAGAGGACGGAGTCAGTGGGATGTCTTTTCATTTTGAGATTGTTTTTGGGCATTTTCCTTCCTGTTAGCCTGGTTTCTAACTGAGACTAACAGGCACTACTAATAGGTATTTGGGGCTCTAATGAATGCATATCATTTGTGGGACATTTGAGGACAATACATGGGCGCTCATTTTCCCTGTAGTCAGACATGTGTCTGCATGAAATCAAGTTATAAGAATTCATAATGTCAAGGCTTCCCTTCAGTGTTTTGTTTTCATATTATGCTTTAGCCGAAGGGGACAAAGCAACACAACTGCAGACAGCGAGACAGACATGAGGCCAGAATTGACTCAACATGCTGTATCCGTACTGGCCCGGAGCAGCCTCGCACTACGAGCTGAGCACAGAAAGTGTTCACGGTGATGCTGGAACTCATTTGTGTGTGCGTTTGCAGATTCTTATAGACTCGTACATCTGTGACCAATAAAATTAAAGGGGGGTTGTGAACGTACAGCGTTTCACTGCCGATCCAAAATGTTTAAATATGTGTGCGCTCGTGTGACAGCGTGCGTGTGTGTGTGTGGCTTTAGTGTGAGTGTGATGCAGCGGTCTGTGTTACATTAGTATCAAGGGAGATATTCTGTAATGAGTGCAACTACCTCCGTGGGAGACTTGCATAAAGCTCCATTTCAGTCCTGCAGCGTGAGATGAGCGAGAGAGGAGGACGACAGAGGGAGCCAGGGAAATGACGGAGACAAAAGACACAAACGCAAACGGAGTGATGGACAGATCGGTGGGGAAAAATGAGAGGGGGTGAGAAGGATTAGCAGTGAAGGAGGAAAAAAGGGAAGAGAAAGAAAAGCAATCAGAAAGCAGAGCAAGCTAAGCATAAAGACTACAGCAGCGTTAACAGGTTATAGACCCCTTCTCTGTCAGGAAACATGAGGACAGATTTAGATTTAGATTTAGTGGAGGCAGAATAATTATCTGAACTCGTTAGCTAACGCTGGCTAGCAAGTATTGTTGTCCTTGAAAGTCCTAGTTTCTCTCAACATGTGCTGTCTCTCTCTCTCCAGGATCACCAGTGGTAGTTGAGAAAGTTAACATGAATCAACGGGACCAGATTAGACCCCTACGCCGCTGGAGACTACTGCAGGAGGACTAGACGGCTGGATAACGCTAGCTAGCTAGCTTGTCTGTCTCTAGAACCGGCTAGTTAGCTAGCTAGCTTGTCTGTCTCTAGAACCGGCTAGTTAGCTAGCTAGCTTGTCTGTCTCTAGAACCGGCTAGTTAGCTAGCTAGCTTGCCTGTCTCTAGAACAGGCTAGTTAGCTAGCTAGCTTGCCTGTCTCTAGAACTGGCTAGTTAGCTAGTGAGACAGAGGGACCGTGACCCAGCGCTGTCCTCTGTTGGGCTCATATTCTATAGCATGGTGGAATTAGCAAGCTAGCCAGCTAACTAGCCAGTCGCTAAATGAGTAACAACTCAATGCTTCATCCTCACACTGTGGTCCCAGCGTAGGAAAGCACCGTGCCATCACCAGATGAGGACAACTTTGTTTACCTCATTCTCTGTGTTTCATGACAGCATGGTGGAATTAGCGAGCTAAGCTAGCTAAGTAGCCTTGCGTCCGACCAGCGGGCTGGTGGCCAACGGCAGCGCTGTAAAGATAAATTGAGGGCGTATAAATCTCTGGATGTCTATAGTTAACTATCCTTCAGTAAAGTCGGACAATATCGGAGAAGCGTTTCAGAGACGCAGAGAAAGGGTTGCTAATAGTTTAGCCTTCTGCTAACAGCAGTCAACGGTTCACGGCTGCTGTTAGCAGAAGGCTAAATATTAGCATCATTTACTCTCCGTCTCTGAAACGTTTCTCTGATATTGTAGCTCTAGAGCCTCCAATCACAGTTAGTCATCTCTAATGTCTGTGATATCTGGACATTTTAGATGTGGAACTTTAGCCCACTGTTAGTGTTAGCCTCCAGTCTTTCCTTTGTTTAGCCTCCAGCTAACACCGTGACCTCATACAACGTCAGCTGTAAAAGGGTCTATATGACATACATAAGCAACTGAGACCATCAGTGAGAAGATCGACTGTTTCTATATAGTTATTCTTAATGCATGTCATCAGTGACAACGGGGCGGATTCCGGGGAAATCACACAAAGTTATGCGGCACCACCACCACAGTGGTGTATACATTTCTTCTGTGACCAGCAGCTAATGTGCTCACTATGGACCCGGTGGACGAGGCCAGCAATTTATTGTCTTGTATTAGCTTCACAGAATTGATGGACTCGGATAAACATGAGGTAAAGACGTGATATTACACTGGACTTTGACCTGACAATATTTCTTTGACTTGTCCATACTCCGTGCTGCAGATTAGATAAATCACTAGCCATAGTGGTAAACATTATTGAAGCAACAAGATGTGATGTGTCTCCATGCAGCTCACCTCTCTATCTGTCTCCGTCTGTCTGTCTGTCTGTCCAGGTACTGACATCTCCGTTGGAGAGGAGGTAGCCATCAAGTTGGAATGTGTGAAGACCAAACACCCACAGCTCCACATAGAGAGCAAGATCTACAAGATGATGCAGGGTGGAGGTATTGTATTCTCTAACTAACACACTATGTACACACACATCCTGCCTCTCTGTAAACTCTTGTTTGTGCTTTTATCAACTGAGTAGTCCACATCAATATTTATAAGCCAGCACTCATTCACCATTGTAAATCATTAGCTGTATAGGAGATGATTGATCAAACCGTGTACATTGAGTTAACTGGAGAGCTGACCAGAGGTAGCTATTGGTTAGAGGGTAAGGGTGAGTGTGCATTCAGTCCATCTTAAGGAAGGATCTTAGTTTGTGGCCTAATTTCCTCCCTGATCACTGTGAATGATGAGGTGGGAGAACATGTTGATGTAAAAGTTCTGCCAGCTCAGTAGTCTGTACAACACGTTATAGAATATTGAGCTAGTAGTAGTCTGTACAACACGTTATAGACTACTGAGGTAGTAGTAGTCTCTACAACACGTTATAGACTACTGAGGTAGTAGTAGTCTCTACAACACGTTATAGACTACTGAGGTAGTAGTAGTCTATAACATGTTGTAAAGACGACTGAGCTGGCGGTAGTCTCTATAACACGTTATAGACTACTGAGGTAGTAGTAGTCTGTTGTAGAGACGACTGAGCTGGCGGTAGTCTCTACAACACGACTGATACCTATTATTTTATTTTTTTTAAGTTATTTTTGGGGGGCATTTTTTAAGCATTTATTGATAGGACAGTGGATAGAGACTTGGAAAGGGGGAGAGAGAGAGATGACATGCGGAAAGGTCCACAGGCCGGATTTGAACCCGGGTCCACCACGGCTAGGACTGAGCCTTTGTTGTAAGGATTGTCATACATGGGCGCCCACTCTACCAACTGAGCTAACCTATACCTATTATTAATAATCAAGCAGACCGATATTTGGAACCGATATATGTTTGTAGTAAAAATTCAAATCTTGGTGTCAAAATTTAGAAGTGGTCCATCAAGAGTGAATGGACAAAAGTGTAGACGTGACACCAACGTTACTGCACAATTCTCTATTGTTGTTGTGCCACCACAGCAGAACGTTACCAGGAAACTCTGGTTGTTTTTGCAACTCCAGCGTAGAGGATTGTAATGTTGAAGGCAACGTCAGTAATATCTGCTGCCTTACGTTACCTCCCAGAGCAGCTGTGCCTGTCTGTGGCATAGCCACCTTGGTTGGCGTTGATAGGCTATCACTTGTGATGTGTAACCAATCAGATAGTGCTGTGGGCGAGACATTGAGTCAGACTACACAGTCGTGACTATAGATGGCTGTATCGGAGCCAAAGTTGTACATTTTAAAGAGGACCTGTTATGCTTTTCCCCTTTCCTTTAGTGTGTTATATACTGTAGTTTTTTGTTGTAAACGGTCTGCAAAGTTACAAAGCACAAAGTCCAGGGGCTCGATCTAGGAGCTCAAATGTTTCAGTCAGAGGGTGAAAAGAGGTGCTGCAACACAGCCAGTATGAGGATATTAAACCATGTCAACATGTTCAAGTAGAAACCCACAATACAAGTATGAACCTGAAAATAAGCATCCTAGGTCTCCTTTAAACTAGTTGTGTTTTCTGTCTTCATAGCAGACTGTCTTCTTGCATGTACTAGAGACGGTTTGTCTCTGTAAGCACAACTGTGCACACAGCATGGTAGGATGTGTGGGGGCATGGTGGCATACCCAGACTGGGATATATCTGTGTGTGTGTGTGTGTGTGTGTGTGTGTGTGTGTGTGTGTGTGTGTGTGTGTGTGTGTGTGTGTGTGTGTGTGTGTGTGTATATAAATAGTATGTATATAAATAGGTGTGTGTGTGTGTGTGCGTGCGCGTGCACTAAGTGCTGAGCAACAGAATTTAGTTGCTGTCTGCCTATAGAAGGAAATGCCAGATGGCCTCTTTGCCTTGGCAATGTCAGCCAATTACTAGCTACTACTAAACCAGCTGGCCTCTGCCTTCACCTGCTACTGTGTGTGTGTGTGTGTGTGTGTGTGTGTGTGTGTGTGTGTGTGTGTGTGTGTGTGTGTGTGTGTGTGTGTGTGTGTGTGTGTTTTCTCTATAGTAGCATTACACCAGCTTGCAGCAGACTACTTTAACGAACCGTGCCCGAGCGTTCACACTGATCAATCCAACTTGACTTTGGGGACAAGTGTACTCGGATCCGGGCCCGGGTCCCTGATGTGAAAGCACCCTTATTCTATTGTAGTGTCATCAGTAGTGAAACAACAACGTTCTCCTGGCTGCTCTCAGAGTCATCTAGAACATCTCTTTCTCTTCATCGTCTATGGAGCAGCCCCACACTTTATATTTGATGATATTAGTGCTCTAGTTTTTGGATTTGGGAGAGAGTTGTTCATCTTTACTAATATTATTGAACTGTCTTAGACCATAGGAATAACATGTATGAATTATGAAAATGGGCGTAGTTCCTCTTTAATATTCCCCTTTCCCCCTCCTCCCTCCCTCCTCTCTCCTCCAGTGGGTATCCCGACGATAAAGTGGTGCGGGGCCGAGGGTGACTACAACGTGATGGTGATGGAGCTGCTGGGGCCCAGTCTGGAGGACCTGTTCAACTTCTGCTCTCGCAAGTTCAGCCTGAAGACGGTCCTGCTGCTGGCCGACCAGATGGTGAGACAGAAGAACAACTAGGAGCTACTAGCTGTACGGACTATGTCAATGCTAGCTGTATTGTGTTGATGTATAGGCTGACCTCAGATCCTCTCCCACGTCTTCCTCTAGATCAGCCGCATTGAATACATCCACTCCAAGAACTTCATCCACAGAGACGTGAAGCCAGACAACTTCCTGATGGGTCTGGGCAAGAAGGGCAACCTGGTCTACATCATCGACTTCGGCCTGGCCAAGAAGTACCGCGACGCCCGAACACACCAGCACATCCCCTACCGCGAGAACAAGAACCTGACCGGCACCGCCCGCTACGCCTCCATAAACACACATCTGGGCATCGGTAAGACCAGCGTCCATAAAATACTGACCTGTGCCATGAATGGATAGACCCTCCACGCTGCTGATCTGACTTTGTCCTCTGTGTCTACAGAACAGTCCAGACGGGACGACTTGGAGTCGCTGGGCTACGTCCTCATGTACTTCAACCTGGGTTCTCTGCCCTGGCAAGGCCTCAAAGCCGCCACCAAGAGGCAGAAGTACGAACGCATCAGTGAGAAGAAAATGTCCACGCCCATTGAGGTCCTCTGCAAAGGCTACCCATGTATGTTCATCTGCTCCCTCCTGTCTTTTATTAGTCTCATGTAGGATGTTCACAACCAAACCCTCATTGTTCATGTGCTCCGGCCCCCCTCCCCCCCACAGCGGAGTTCGCCACCTACCTGAACTTCTGCCGCTCTCTGCGCTTTGACGACAAACCCGACTACTCGTACCTGCGCCAGCTCTTCAGGAACCTCTTCCACAGACAGGGTTTCTCCTACGACTACGTCTTCGACTGGAACATGCTCAAATTTGTAAGTTGTCATCACATTGAGGACATTTTGTCATCTCCAGTGAAACTTGCTGTTCAGAGTATGTATTGTAACTGTATTTGGTTACATTCCTATAAGGAAGTCCAGGTTTATTGATATTGAGCCTTAAAGACACTGACTTTGTGTTATATTTCAAGATCTGTACGAATTTCACACATGACAACTGTGCACACAGGATCCGGCAGGAATTATCCACGTTGTCGTGTTCCACTTTTGTGAAATGTAAAAAGGCTTTGATTTACCTTGGTACAGATCCAGGCTAACTGTTACCCTAACTAACCAGCTGTAGGCTCTAAACATCAGCATGTTACGTGAATGAGGCCCAATAAGTTTCCTCCCACATAGTGCCCACTCCACACAACCAAAACCTATCCAGACAGAGCATGTCTGAGGGGTTAAAGGTATAATATGTATAGACCTATAGAGAAATAATCCCTCTCAACCATCACTTCTGACCCACTAGCTGTGTGTGGCGTAGGGCTGTCACCATATCAGTTTTTCTCAATACGATTATCATGGCAAGAAATATCACGATAACGATATTATCGCGATATCATTAAAAAAAATGATGCAATCACTTAAAGTACATCTTTAACTTTATTTGGTGTAACGTGTGTTTCCATGTCAGAGAGTGTGTCTTAATGAATAAACTAATAGAATAGAATAAATAGGCTGAACTGACCTGCTCCTTATTCTTTCCCTGATGATTTCTCACGTTTCTTGGACGCTGCTGCCTGACCACAAGAGAAGTACCAGCTGTCACCGTCTTGTTGAACAGACCTCAATTAAGTTAGCCAACTTTACTTAGCACATATATTAGCTAGCTAGCTAACAAAGTCATTCACTATCACGATTGAAGCCGTTCAGTGCCGGCCGGTCATATAACTCAACTGACATGTTTAGCTATGCTAACATTACAACTGAGTCGCTCTACGGTGGTAAAATGATCAGCATGATGATTGTGAAGGAGACTATGCAACAGGGTTTAAATATTCCCTCCTTTGGCTACTGTAGCCTCACATTCCCTGCACAACGGAGCAGTACCAAGAGGAAGTATGTTTTTCTTGACCAACCCGAAGAATTCCCACACTGCAGAGTTTACGTTTTTAGCAGGGCGATAAGGTATCTAGTTTTCATTCGTCGTCAGACAAGACACGTGCTTGCTTGTGGTGTGTTAACTTTATAGTCTGTTTGTGGCGCACGTGTATGACGTCATGTCTGCGACAAACTTTTATTTACTGCGTGTGGGAGAACACAAAAGAGAAATGACTAAACCAAGAGCTAAATTGAATTAAACATGATAAATTGTGGTTGGATTATTTACACGATATCACAATTTTCATGTTTTCAATAGCGCGATTACCACAAAACCGGTATACCGCAACACCCCTAGTGTGGCGGTGTCTGTTTCTGCAGAGACCCTGCAGCCCTCTGCCTGGATTTTCTCTTTCCTTTGTCGCGGTGTTTGTCGTACAATATCGGCTGTTGAGAAACCAAATTGATCAGACGTGCCCCCATTTTTAGCAGCAAGCTAGTTATGACTGTATGCCATCACTTGGAACAAAGGATTTCATTAGTCAAATATATATTTCCAACGGAAATCTGCTGAAATCAAGGTCCGTCCGAAAAAATTTTCCCCCTCACGAATGTTCCACAGGGGTGTGCACGCATTCATAAGAACCCAAATTAGTAAATACATTTGAAATAAAATTAGGTTTTTCAAATTTCCGTGCAAATTTTTCCGACTGACTGAAATCCGTGCTTGCTGTAAACTAGACACAAACATTTCCATGGTCTTATCCTAAAACTCTGGTCCGAGTGGTGGAGAGGGGTGGACAATCTGTACTGGACTCACAGGTCAGGCCTGGATCACTCTGGAATTTCATTCACATCTAAGAGTTCTAAGTTTGACAGATGAATGCCATAAACTGACTTCAGAACAAATCTGTCTGTAGGAGTGTAGGAGGTCCTTGCATGAACAGGCAACTGCTCCTAGATATGAAGAGACAAACTGTGTGTGTGTGTGTGTGTGTGTGTGTGTGTGTGTGTGTGTGTGTGTGTCTGTGTGTGTGTGTGTCTGTGTGTGTGTGTGTGTGTGTGTGTCAGGGTGCCAACAGGGCCGTGGAGGACGCAGAGAGGGAGCGTCGGGAGCGGGAGGAGAGGCTGAGGCACAGCAGGAACCCCGGGGCTAGGGGCATGGCCTCGGCCTCAGGGAGAGCCAGGGCTGCTCAGGACGCCGCTGCCCCCTCGCCACTCAACCCCGCCTCACACACAGGTCAGCACACACAGCACTCAACCCCGCCTCACACACAGGTCAGAACACACAGCACTCAACCCCGCCTCACATACAGATGAGCACACACACACACACACACACACACACACACACACGTTTAAGAGTAAGAAGGAGAGCTGACCTCCGCTACCTGACAGGTGATCCAGTGTTTGTATTGAGCTCATCCACTGACTTCTTGTTCATGTTGACCTTTCAGGTATGGAGAAGGAGAGGAAGGTGAGCATGCGTCTTCATCGTGGGGCACCTGTCAACATCTCGTCTTCAGACCTGACGGGACGCCAGGACACATCGCGCATGTCCTCACAGGTACACACACACACACACACACACACACTGCTTAGTTATGTAATCTGATGAGGGCTGTCACAATCATGAAATTTAGTTGATAATTAACCGTCATACAAATAATTGCGATTAGCGATTTAATTGTATGTTTGTGTTAATATTCCGCTACACAGCGTTGCTGTTGTGTTTGGCTTTGATTTAAATCCATGTTGATTTTATTTTGAATGCATAGTATAACTATCAGTGAAATAAATATATAAAATAATTTAGAATTAATAATTTATTTGTATTTACAAATGACCAATATTTATAAGTTGTTTATTGTTATTTCATACTTTGTTGTGCTATATCCTACAGACAGTTAATACCATTGAAAGTCCAGTTATGAATGACATGGATCAAAGATTTGTGACTGTTTTAGTTATTTAAAATACATTAAACTTATTATTATTATTTTTATTATTATTATTATTATTATTTTGTATCTATATTTCACATACAGTGCCTGTTATCAGGAGGAGAACACTCAGATTGGGTCTCCTACTTGGAGCAGTTTTGGGTGCATCCCCTCAACCAGTGTAGGAGACACATACTGTACATCAGAAATAGACCGTTTTTAGTGGAGAGCTGCTTCTGAAGCGCTCTGCGGAGCGTCTGGTGGAATCCCAATCATCCTCTAGAGAGGCCGCGATCAGCTCCGGCGGCCACATCGCAGCCAGAACACTCCGCAGCTGTGACCTATCGGCATAAATAACCCGGTTTTCCTTCCGTTCATACCAGGCTCCTAATCAAACCCACCACTGGTTATGTGTGCAGCGTTTCCGTTTATGTTGCCCAGTAAAAGACACCGGTGTTTAAAAAACCGTGTTGACAGGAAAGAGGTAGAGGAGAAAAGGGCAAAATCAGCTGGGGCAGTGTGGGTGGGGCATCAAGGCCACTGTGGCCGCAGGACATCCGACTTTCAGAAGGTCATCGAGGCCAGACAGGTCGCCGGTGATATTCCTGCCCTGTGTGTAGGCCGACCTAATGGAACCAAATGTGTTCGAGGCATTTTATTAATGTAGAACGAGGCTCCATTTCAAAAGTAAATATGCAACGAGGAAACGAGACTATACCGCAAACAGAAGAACCTGTCCAACAGCTCTGTGTTTCCATGTTACTGTCCTGACATCAGGGAGACACTTTATCTCCACAGCTGATGGGAACGCTCCTCATCCACTCTCCAGCTGTAAATTCTCTAGTTTGTTTATGCTAAATAAGCGCGATCAGGTGATTGTGTAATAACTGTGACAGTTGTAGGTGTGCCGTGTCCTCACAGTAGAGCAGGACAGGATTCATTCGGTGGGTAATGGGAATTAAAATCAGCAAAGAGATGGCTTTGCATTGCACAACAGTAAATGTATTGTGAAATCTATATAATCTGTGACAAAGACTGAGAAAAAGGAACCATATATGACAAGAGAACACACAGTGTGTGTCAGCGTCAACACACTTCCCTTTTCTCTTGTACCAGATGTTAGTTTGTTTCCTTTTTTCCTTTTTCTGTTCACTGACATGAAGCAACCAGACAGCAGCAGAATGCAGTGAGACGGACTAATGCCAACTGAGATTAGAGGAAAGAAACATGTTAGTTTAAGAGCATCTGCTGCCATCCTGTGGATCTGCTGTTTAATGCTTCTCCTTCCTGTAGACCTAGTGCTCCCCCAGGAGGTCAAAGACTTTCAAATGTTCTACTACCACTGGAGGGGATTTGTAATGATGAAACCTGCTCAGATAGACACAGACAATTAGATTATATTTGACATTTCTGTCTGAATCTTTGTAATTCAGCAGAGCTGCCTTACAACTATTTTCACTTTCTTACCTTAGTTTTACAAAAGAATTTAGTTTGAATTCATTTTATTTTCTGACAATCTGCAAAATCAACCAATATCATTTATTTTTCATCACAGTAATGATAGAAGAGAGTTCAGGGCTATGATTCTGGCCCAGTACGGATCAATCGTACCTAATATGAAAACGCCCGTAAAGTCAAAATCGAGACCAACGTTTCACAAGAGATGCCCCCCCCCTCCTGTTGAAACGTCCCCTCCATCAGTAACTGCTGTTGGCGTTGATGACATGGATGATGATGTCATCATAATCTCTCCTCTGCCCTCTGCAGGCCCTGTCCCGGGTCACACCCAGCGGCCTCCAGTCTGCAGCTCCACGGTGAAACCCTCCCTCCATCCACCTGAGCACCACGGAGGCCTCAACATGCACCGCCTGCAGCACACACACACACACACAAACACACACACACACACACACATGTACGGCGGGTGGAGTACAGTCTGGTAGCAGCTGTGGCCTCCCTCCCTCCTCCTTCCTGTCGATGAAGCCATGGATTCACTTCTCTCTGGCATCTTTTAACTCTGGTTTTACTTCTTTCTGTTCTTTAGCATTAAGGCTCCACTGATCAGACTTCACAGGGGGACAAGTCTGCTAGCTGTTGATAATAGTGTGGGGGACATTACTGATTATGAAAGACACATGATCCATCGTGGCAGTGTTAAAGGACAGTGCCTAAACTCTTATTTTGTGTCCTGAAAGACTCCTTAAATCCCACAAGTTTTTCTTTAGTTTTAAGTGTTTGAGGTTTAGATTTGCAGGTAGGACACCCCCCCTCCACACCCCCCTGTTTTAATACGGGACAAAGGGTCTTTTAATGTTGGACTTTCAGAGGTGATCCCATAGTATGACTTGTTGTGTTGTCCTCCTCAGGTGCGTTGGAACCAGTAAATCCAAAAACACGCAGCACATTTTTCTGTCAGTCTTCAGGTTGTGACTGCGGTGTGCTGCTGGGGGGGGGCTGTGAATGGAACAGTCTGTCCACATTGAATGGATGAGATGTTGTTTATAACCCGGTGCATAGTGATGTGGTTTTGTGTGTGTGTCTGTGTGGTTCTGTCTTGGGGGGGGGGGTTCTTTACTCCTTTGCCTCCTAACCTCACTCTAGACCACCGAACCCTCTGCCATCAATTACACCTCTGGCCATCTTCTACCTAGACCTTGTTTAAAGCTCGCCGTCTGTCCGAGGGGCCGTTCACATGCCGCCGTTTTGCTCCCTCAAATTCGTTGTTTTCAATGTAGGCGTTGCGGAGGGCGCACTCAAACACCAGAGCGACGCCATTGCAGTGCAAGCGTTCCCAAGCACCTATTTTTCAGGGAACGACGGCTGCTCTCCAAGATAAAAATAGTTCAACTTTTGGAACGCTGCAGCGCGCACTGCACGTCATGTGACGCGGAACAACCAATATCTGTTCTCTCTCCAGTAAATACGTGGAGGACAAAGACTACCCAGAGCTTTCCATCTGTCCTACGGAGCATTTTAATGAGCGATGACGTCACAACATCCAGATGAAAGGCCTGCCTGACTCCGACACATGGAGCAGTAAAGTTACTGTGACGGACCGACGCTGCTGGATATCCATTTCTCTTTGTTTTAGTGACTGAGACTTCCTGCTAAATTATCACAACTTCATCATCATCGTCATCACAGCACGCAGGTTTTGGTTGCTTAGTAACGGCGTGCGTGACTGGAGAGCAACCTCCCGAGCACCTTGGATGAAAGGATGAGAGCCGGCGTTTTCCACGTGTTTTTAAGCATGGCGTGTGAGCGGCCTCTTATTGATGACATCATGTCCGGGAGCTGCAGCCTGCTTGTCTGGACGGGCCTCTCCAGTAACAACCCAGTAGACGCTACAAAGAGCACACGTGATAGATGATCATCATCATACTACTGGCGTATTGAGCAAACAAGGAGCTGGTCAATCCATCAAAACTCCACCACGAGGCACGGTGGTCGTTCTATGTTTGTGTCCAGTTGCAGGATCATGTTGGAGAAACATCCTAGTAAGCAAAACAAACAACTCCCATAGCGAGTTTGGTCGGAATCGGCCAACATACCCGTATGTGCCGGTCTGATGGATTTTACACACGATCTAGTTGTATTATGGGAAATGTAGGCTCAAGGAGGACTCCTTTCTTCGCCTGTTGCCTCAATTTTGACCATTTCTCTTTCAATCTATTTAAAAGTCCGACAACTCTATGGAAGCGTCTACTAAAATGCTAGAGTTGCTAATTCCACTCAAGACATTAAATCTATGGTGACATTTCAAAAGCGATGGAGCACTATAAGGTCAGAGACACGTGGACTAAAGAAGTCCCCAGGCTTAATGGAACTAGTTTGGGACATCATGAGGAGGTCAGACGAGCGATGTGATAGTCCGGGTGGAAAATGGACTGGTGAGCTTTAACATCAGGCGGTTCTGAGGGAGAGGTTCTGGAGAGTTGTCTTAAGGAGGCCCCAGCGGTACCGGAGCTGCTCCTGTGGCTCTTTTCCATCCGACCAATGAATCCTGAAGATTTTGAAGTAGAAAATCCTCGATGTGGTAGACCGGTTGCAGAGTATTGTAGACCATTTTGTGTAGTTGGAGGGGGAGTGGGGGTTGGGGG
>CAKAOI010045279.1:0-16660 GCA_916701655.1 Sebastiscus albofasciatus
ATACATATGTATATATATATGTGTATATATATATATATATATATATATATACAAACCAGGTCACGATTCCTATTATTTAAAATCTGGCTCAACAAAACGAAACAAAACACCCTCACCTGTTGAAATTTAAATTCTGCTGCCAGACTTTAAACTGATTATTTTGTTTAGCCGGTTGGCACGGGTTGAACCAAATAATTAAATTGCGCTTCTACTCAGAATATGGGATTCATTTAACATGAAGGAGTCTGTGGTTGCGTCAGACCGTCTGGAAACCGCCTCGGAAAGAAGCAATCGAATTACTCCGAGACAGGACGGTGAAAAAAAAATAAAATAATAAAAAACACATCAGTGCAATAATAAAGAAGAGACAATCATTGTCGGGTCGGAAAATGGATTCCATTTGTGTCGGAGGCACATTTCATTGTAGCTCAGACAATGAATGACACAGTTCATGGTACCCAATTCATCAATTAATCTGCATCCACCTCCATCCCTTCACTTCCCCCCCTCTCTCTCTCCCTTCTTTCTATTCTCTTCTTCTTCTATTGTGTTTGAGGCGGGTCCCATTTTTTCATTGTTACCACTGAGTGGCACCTCTCCATTTTTAATCAAGGACTTCAGGATTAAAGATAGCGCCGTGCTTCCATCCAGTCAAAGAGCTGTGGCTCTGTTATTGAATTATTCTATCAGTTTTCTGTCTCCGTCATAAAGAATAGATCCTATTGTTAAGACACAGATTCTCATTTGGAGGATCTAAATGGGAGCGTGGGTGAAGAATGGCTCTGTCATGTTACCACCACCCCTCATCTCCTGTGTTCATTTGCTGCTTTGCCCCGCACTGAAATTGACTTTAAATAGATGCGGAGGATAACATCGACGTCAGAGGCAGAGCAAATCAATTTAGGGGCTCTGTCAGGTGGAAATATGATGAACTGCATTTGTCCTCAAGATTAGAACTAAATTATTTGCCATTATTGATTTACACGGCTCCATTGTCGTGATCTGAGGAAGTGACCTGAAGGGAAGTACAACCAGAGACGAAGTGG
This sequence comes from Sebastiscus albofasciatus, assembly GCA_916701655.1. Lineage (NCBI taxonomy): Eukaryota > Metazoa > Chordata > Actinopteri > Perciformes > Sebastidae > Sebastiscus > Sebastiscus albofasciatus. The sequence continues at coordinate 1,047 of CAKAOI010045279.1, forward strand.
AGCGGAGGGCAAAGTGTCAGAAACACAGCCGTGATTAGTTTTCAGGAAATTAACTCAAACTGTTTGAGTTCATGAATGATGTGAAGATTATGTCTGTGTTACGTGCCGTGTTGTGTTGCGTGTATTTTGTGTTTTTGTGCCCTCTCCTGTGTCTCCTCAGGTGACGCACTTTCCCCCCTGTGCGGCTGCAGTCAATGGAAGCACACGGCTGTGCCTAATCACTCATCAGGACCTCATCATTCTTGTTTACACCTCATCCGTGGCCAGTCTCTCTTTCCTGGGTGAACATTTATTGTTACTCCCTCAATCCCCTGGACCCTAAACAGGGGGAACGTAACAATTGGGGGGCTCGTCCGGGATCCTGAGTTTGGCGTGTATTGCGAGTATTGTGTTTGGATGTCCATTGTTTCAAAGCCATCATACAGTGTATGTAGGTCCTCTGATAGGTAGGTGAGTGTCCAGCTGGGCTGTAGCAGCCTTTTCTTAGGGCACTTTATTCTCTGTCTACCACTAAGGGATTATTGGACAAAAGGACAAACTGTGGAGCCAACATGTTTTTCACATGTTGATGAAATAGGGAAAGGTTGGTGTTAGCACAGGGAGAAGTTGTTAAAGGAATCTTAAAAGTCACCAAATCTACAGAGAAAGTCTCAAAGTTGGCCACTGAATCAAGACATTGTCTTCATGTTAGCCATTTGTTTTGCTCCAACCAATCAGCATGTCGGTCCCACTGACGTCAATTTCAGTCGAAACAGAAGCTGTGCTTGTGTTTGCTATAGGAGGAGTTTATATTTTTACACAACAATCAAAGACATATGACTTAAGATTATCTCTGTTTTATGTGTTTTCATGGACGTAGGAGGACGATGTCTCCATTCTTATTGACGCCTACAAATGCCTGATTGGTATACTAGTGGTGAAACTGCCGTGAACGAGCAAAACACCAGACCTATTTGAAATGTGTGAATCTGTAACAGTCAGCAGCAATGTTCCTGTTTTATTATCATTATATATTGATTTCATTTTCAACATAATATACATTTTAGATGTCCCTGTTTCCCAAAAACTTCGTATATACTGTATACTAATGTATACAGGTATATGTGGAGTAGGACAGTGGTCAGGGTGGACTTTGACACACTGGGTGGTCAGAGCACTAGTTTGGTAAAATAAATGTGTCCTGTCTTGTGCTTGAAGTTACTCTTGACTTTTTCAATATTCAACTGAGACCAAGTGCTGTGAGCGTCTAAACATAATGAAGCATTAGTCATGCTTTAGTTTCTATATGAGCAGTTATTGCAGAAAAACAAATGATTTTCAGAGAGTGCTTTGCAGATATGTTCATTAAAAAATGTTCCCTCGTTATGTTGATAAAAAAATATATATCCCGGCGGCATTATGTTTAATTCAAAAACATATTTGCAGTAGCAATATAGAAACATAATTTCTAGGTGACAAGAGTTCCACCGAGTCCTCTAAATGTTAAGAACAGAGTCTGGTTTGGTGTTGGTGTTGTTGAGTTTGACAGGAGGTGGAGGGTAAATTAACATGTCAGTTAAGAGTTTCGATGAACTCAGACGCTGTTTGTTGTTTTCTCCTCCGGTTTTAATTAAGTGGATGTGAATGAGTGTAAATATGTTCATGTAAACATTGTCAGGTTAAGGAAACAGAACCTTTGGTAATATACATGACGCCTGTGTTGATGCTTATCTAGACTCATTGCAGGCTGTGGATAATATACATTATATAGACAAATCCAGCTCCATAAAGAAATGGTTTTCCCAGTTTGGTGTGGAACAACTTGACTGGTTTGCCCCGAGCCCCGTCTTCAACACCTCAGAGATGAACTTAATATAAAATATGTAACACGAGACACCAAAACGCAGCCAGATGTTACAGCTTCCTCAACATCCCGTCTCACCTTGGAGGGGTTTTATTTTTTCATCTTGGAACGGTCACAGCGATGTTTCACTCCAGTTTTGGCTCGACTCGGTCGCTTTCCTCTCCAGCAGCTCGTCTTCCTCTAAGTGATGAATCTGCTTCTTTACCTTGGACTTCTTCCCAGAAAAAAAAAGACACCAGACAGCAGGTGGTGCAGATTTAATGAAATTTGGATGTGTAACTGCAATCAGTGCTAAGAGAGCTAACACATTTATAAATATATGAAAAGTTGTGGTTTATTTACTGTTTTAATTTTTTAACTTAGTATTGCTGAAACTATTTCATGATGAATGGACTTATTAATCAAAACAAAATGAATCAAATGAACAAAAATGAGCTGTGAAATTGAATATTTTATGTTTTCATTTCATTATAAATCAAAGAAAACAAAATAAGCATGTTTTTCTTTGGGCTGAAGTTATGAGTGATGAGATTTAGGTTTTTGTTTGTTTAAATAAAGTCAAAAATAATAATAATAAATTGGGGGGAAAAATGATTATGGAAACATAATAGTTAGTTGGAGCCCAACAGAGATGGCACCGATATACCTTATCTATACACGTCCTCATGTTGGTGTTTATGTGTGTGTACTTCTGTGTGTAAAACTGCTTACCTGGAGGAAATTGTCAAGTTGATGAGCCCGCTGTGACCCCCCATCTCCTCCCTCTGTCACCTGCTGACATGCGCAGAAAAGTGGGATGGGATTCTCTACGTGTATGTGTGTGTGTGTGTGTGTGTGTGTGCATGCTCGCTCTGTGGTTTATCTTGTTGTGATTTTCTTCTGGATGTTATGGCCTGATTTTGATGATAACAGCTCTCTGTCAGCAGTCTGCAGGAAAAACCTCCTATAAGCAATTCTGCCCCTTTAGTACCAACTGAGCCTCACACACACACACACACACACACACACACACACACACACACACACACACACACACAGTGGGGGGGAGTCGATATATCTGACTTCCTACGTTAGCTTTGTGATCTTTGCTGCTGCTTGTTCTCTGCATTTAATCTATTTTTAATCAAATTAAAAGTTTACATTAACTGTTGTAAAATGTTATTCAGACGGAAAAAAACAAACTCCTTTATTAAAATTAGTGGAATTAAAAACCCAGCTATTTCTATTCAAGACATTATTGGTGCTAGAGTGTTTAAATGCCACAATAATAATGCGCGAGGCGTGAAGCATGCAATGAGTTCTTGATTTCCGCGTGTCGTTTGTAATCCATGTATCCTGAACTGACTGCAATGGAAACACATCTGTGTATAAATGCTACGGTGAGAGTTAGTGATGTAGAATAAAAAGTGAGTAAGATCACTTCTGTTGGGCGGGTGGGGAAGGGTATTGGTCCAATAAACACAGAACCTTTAACCAGGAGACCTGAGTTCGAGACCCGAGTTTTGTTTTTTAAGTTAAGTTAGTGACGATTGTCACGTGTTTTTTTTTATTGACGTTGGTCAGCTGTGTTTTCTCTAGTTGTTTCTGCACATCTTTAACTTAGTTTACGTACTTATTTTAATCCCAACCGGAACTTTTTCCCTTACCCTAACTAAGTGGTTTATATATCATCTCATCTCATCTTCAACCTCTTATCTGAGGTCGGGTCTCGGGGTCAACAGCTCCAGCAGGAGATCCCAAACTTCCCTTTCCCGGGCCACATTAACCAGCTCTGACTGGGGGATCCCGAGGCGTTCCCAGACCAGTGTGGAGATATAATCTCTCCACCTAGTCCTGGCTCTTCCCCGTGGCCTTTTCCCAGCTGGTCGTGCCTGGAACACCTCGGGGGCATCCTTACTAGACGCCGAACCACCTCAACTGGCTCCTTTCAACGCAAAGGAGCAGCGGCTCTACTCCGAGTCCCTCACGGATGACTGAGCTTCTCACCCTATCTCTAAGGGAGACGCCAGCCACCCTCCTGAGGAAACCCATTTCGGCCGTTTGTACCCACGACCTCGTTCTTTGGGTCCTGACCCAGCCCTCATGACCAGAGGTGAGAGTAGGAACGAAGACTGACCGGTAGATCGAGAGCTTTGCCTTCCGGCTCAGCTCTCTTTTCGTCACAACGGTGCGGTAAAGTGAATGCAATACCGCCCCCCCGCTGCTCCGATTCTCCGTCTCCAATCTCACGTTCCATCGTCCCCTCACTCACGAACGAGACCCCGAGGTACTTGAACTACACACTACATACTTTTCAGTTCAACCAAACATATTTTGGCACAACTTCTGTGAGCCAATCATGTTGCTGTTCCTGCTGCAGCGAGAACCAGCTCTCCAATGGATTCTCCCAGTTAGCTTGAATGAATCCTGATCACATCCATCCAGATGTTTAGCTTGTCTTTTCTTCACTCCTTCACTCGTACCAGCGTCTAGACTCCGTGGGGGGTTATTCCAGTACAGTTTATGCCATGAATCCCTCCATAAAGATGATCATCCATGATGGAGTCCAATCACCAATAACTCTCATATCTTCAGCTTCCTGTTGTGCCCGTTAGTCGGATTGAGATAAGGATGGAATTATTTTTGTAAACAAAACACATCAATATTAGTTTCTTTGACTCATCAGTGAGAATGAGACCATTCAGGTCATTTATGATTGATATTTATTTGTGTGTGTGTGTGTGTGTGTGTGTGTGTGTGTGTGTAGTAGCACCCTGCTGTGCTGCTATTGATCCGGCAGTCTGAGCAGCAGCAGCAGCAGTAAGTGGAAGGTAAACAAGCTGCTCGAGGCCTGATGGAAGTCTTGTTATCCAGATTGGAGGGTGAGCGAGGCGTCTCCGCCCCGTCTTTTGTGAGTGTTAATGGTATCCCCTCTGTCTCACGCCTCCTCAGTCGATGCTGATGTAGAATATTTACCCGATCAAAGAACAAGTTGGCCCCGATACTCTCTCTTATCTGTCTTTACTCTCTCTCTCTGTCTCATTTGCTGCGGAGTTGCCTCAGTTATACACTCAGCTGAACGTTCAATCAACTGAAGCCGCCAGTTGGAGGCAGCGAGGAGGGAGACGTGATTGTGGAAATGATGGTGAGGAAAACAGATTGTTCCCTCTGGCGGTCACGATCCACAAGAAGACGGAGAATGAGCAGTTCTCTGAGCATCAGAAACCCCCCAAAATTACTGTTTTCATTATCATAATTTGATCTGTTCGGTCCAACAAGATTAGTATGATTACAGGGCGGGTACATTATTATTAATATTATTATAATTTATTTAGTTTTTTATATCATTCTGTAGCATATATTTAAATCCGAACATTCAAATTTTAGACAAAGTTTATTTGTTTTAGTGTCAAAATGCTATTTTCCCTTCAAGCCCTTCTAAAAACTTTGTCCCACGTGGCCTGACGTCGGTTTCTGCACGATGACGTTCCATAGTTTACATATATCTTTATCCATTCAGTGTGTATTACCTACAGTACATTAGATGGCCGTTGGCATGCTCCTATAGTTTGGAGAAGCAGACAGGAGAAACTTGCGTGTTCTGAGAGGTAAAAATGCTGTTTTTGTGAATGGAGTCTGGTGGCTTTGTAGACAGCGATATAACGGCTTCAGTTCCCCGTCAGAAAGGGCTCTCTGACAGCGAGGTGAAGCCGTGAACATATTCTAAATATAACGTACACTTAAGCTGATATAGATATTTTTTAGGTGGCTTTACCTCGCCGTCAGACAGCTCTTCTTTACGGGGGAACGCTCTCTTCAAAGCCACCAGACTCCATTCACAAAAACAGTAATTTTACTTCCCAGAACACGGGTGTATACATACAACCTTCATTTAAAAAAAACCTGAACTAACCCTCTCAGTTATTTCCAAACAGCTAACGTTGACTCAGCTAGTGCTAGCGTTCACATTATTCACAGCTTACTTTGGTAACCTACGTCATTGCTTTTTGCTAACGGCCGAGTTAGCGGGCATTTCCGTTTGAATAAAAATGGAAAAGAACGCAGACTGAGTCGACCTAAATTATTTGATCCTATTAATGCGTGAGGGGAACCAACAGGAAGTCAGCCGGTTCGGTCAGTGGAAGTCTTGGAGGTGCATGCTTTCAACCAGCTTGGTCAGAGAAGGACTCTACTGAGCATGCTCTATGGGCCCTCGGAGGCTTCTCTGGTGTATACACCCAGTGAACAACTTCCATAGGAATAAATGTAGCGCCATCTTTGAATGCAGTGTCCTCTTTGCTTTCATACATCTATGAGTAGAATTAGAACGATGCTACAGATTAGATGCATTATAATAAGTGGGTTATATTGGACTGCGCTGCAGCAGAAGATACTGTATGTGGAACAAGATGTTAATATGTGACCTGGATGCCTGTGTTTTATCTGCTGCTCCGACACGGTGACAGCAGATCCAGTGTTGTTGTCGTGGGAGGAGCTGCTGCTGCTCACGCTGCTCCGACTCCTACTGAGGTCAGACAGCGAGACATCGGATGCCTCCAGCTCCTCTCAGAACAGCAGATGATTTACACCCCTCACTGTTTACCATGATGGATTCCAACACATCTTTTTTTTTTTCAAAATAATAATTATATTATCTGGAGATGAGAGACTCAAGACCTGGATCTGGTAGAATTATGAGATATACTCAGCTGCTCCCCGGGAACGTTTATCCTAGGGTGCTGGACAGGAGGCTCCGACCGATTGTCGATCGTCGGATGCAGGAGGAGCAACGCGGATCCACTGGAACAGTGGAAGAGCTCTTTACCATCGCGGGGCTGTTGGAGGGGTCATGGGAGTTTGACAATCCAGTCTACATGTGTTTTGTGGACTTGGAGAAGGCTTACGACCGGGTCCCCTGGAGAGTCCTGCGGGGGGTACTGCGGTAATATGGGGTACCGGTGTCGTACTCGCACATACTCGGCACAATGTCAAACACATTTCTGTATGAAAATATAATGTATTGATGTAATGTATTTTTTTTCATGATGGTCAGCACGAAATCAATTTGTATGTAATCCACGTAATTGTGTATAAAAAGCGACATATGTCATGTAGGGAGGACGTCGGGGTGGATGGGTGGGTCAAAAAACGCAGCACTTTGGCCCAGGAGACTATTGGTGCCTCGTGTGAAGCCAGAAGTCAATGAGGATTTATTTGTCACGTAACTTCCATAATTTAATTATTAAACCCAAACTGCGATATTTTCCTGAACCTAACTAAGTAGTTTTATTCCCTAAGCCTAACCAAGTGGATCTATTCCTAAACCTAAATATGTAGTTTTATTTTGAAAAAACAAGAGCGGAAATTTGTGACCATTTCCCGAGTGTTGGATTTCTCACCTGAGGGGCGAATCGCTGTATCTGTGACTCAAGGAAATGTGCCTTCAATATGTTTGTAAAGCAAAAACTGTGGCTTATTGAGGTCTGGATGTTTCTCCTGGTCCGTTGTGACACCACAGAAGAAGACATTCTGTCATGAGAAGAGAAAGAGAAGTTGTAATAGCCGGGATGTGAGTCTCTCGGAGACTCGGCCATGAATGCCGAGCCATTGGTAAAACAGGATTAATTGTTTCTATGTGTGTGAGCCGTCACGTTCACTTCACAATCCTTCATTCAACATTTCAACAGTTCAACCCACGAGTCTAACAGACTGCTTTCTAAACGACGATGCTCGCTGAGTCAAAACCGCTGACGACGAGGCGGCGACTTCCCAAGAATATCCAGCTCTCCACGTCTTTTCGATTTATTCCTCGGTGCCGTTTGTTTCGTTCATTTATCGTCTGTTTGTTTGTTTGTCGGGGGGCTGCTCAGTCATGCTCTCTCTTTAAGTGGCGGCTTTGTGCAGCGTCACATCAGCCGTGCACAGAGTCTGGACCGGTTGGTATTTATAGATCAGCCTGTCTGAGGACGCAGCCAGCAGCCAGAGAGTAATGATGCGCTACAAATGGGACTCATCCAAAACTCGTTCTCCCCACACAGCCCTATTAACCTTCACACACACACACACACACACACACACACACACACACACACACACACACACACACACACACACACACACACACGGACACAAACACATTTATGTTATATCTTTTTTATAGATTAAAAGCTTCATGCAACCGATTGCCAAGTTCTGCATCAACCTACAGGAAGCACAAAATAATCAAATTATATAACGGCGCATTAACGTCGGATATTAAAACACTTTCCAGCTTATGGAGCCGGCGGTGGTTCAGACAGTTTATAGTCACTTGTTCCGTGGTTAAAACCACGATGAGAGTGGCCCGACTGAACTGGGGATGTTTGGTTTCACTGGGTGATGAATGGGGCCGGAATTAATCTACAGCTACTGTTCCAAAAGGAAGGTACATTATTTCACTTTCTAAACTTCAACAGCTGGATGAGTCAAACAAACACAAGACTTTCAACCAGACCGCTGTTTGTGTGAAATTAAAAGTAATGTTGACTCATTTTGTTACATGAGTTGCTAGTCAGTGAAGTTAACGTCAACCCTGACTGTTTCCTAGCCCTAACTAAGTGGTTGTGTTACCTAAACCTAACTTCCTGTGAAAACTAAAGTTTATTTTGAAAGGACACTACGCATTTAACAATCAAATATTGACACGCCATCCCTGGTCCGCCCCCCGTGCGTCTGTCTCCGATGTCGAGGGGCACCGACCAAGCGTTGGTATTTGACGAGTTGGATGTGAGAATGATGTGTTGGTTCTGCTACAGAACTCTGTTGGAGCTGCTGGAAACATCTGGATGTGACACATGAGCTGTAGAAGTCAAATACATTTCTAATCAAAGGCCGCAGAAGTCAGCGTAGGGAGGAGGTCACGGGACTTTCACACGAACGGCTGTCTCCTGGATGAAAGCCTTGTGTTTGTTTGACCCGTCCACCTCCCCTCCCTCCCGCCCTGAACGGACTCTCACGTTATTAATACTACATCACTTGCTCCGTGATGGCCACTTCACACAGCGTTCGGCCAGCTGTGAGGTGTGAAAGTAGGCCGGGTTTGAACTTCTCTTTCTCTAGCTCTCGTTTTTCATTCTTCACATAACTACTTCTGTCATTTTTCAGCAGCATGAGAGAGCGTCTGCAAAGGGTGTGCTGTTATCCTCATCTGTACCATTCATCTTGTGACAGCAGATGTGTTCAGAAGACACTTCATCACAACAATTTTTATCCTCTTTATACGCCTCCATGTTGGCAGCAGCTGTGGCCGGAGGCATTCATGTTTTCAGGTTGTTCGTACGTACGTCTATTCTCGTCCTCCACTCAGACTCAAGGATGAACTGATTAGAATTTGGTGGAGGATAAAATGATGAAGAATGGTGATGACATTTTGGACAGACATGGATGTAAACTGACTGTCTGGCGGAGGCATACGACCTGTAGTTATGCTGTTTTTATGCACCTGTGCACAGCCACAGCCGGGGTTGTGTGTGCACACTATCCACCTTCTTTGGGGAGGCGAACCGAGACCTCTTTCAAGGGGTGGTCTCGGTTTCGCTTCCAAACGAACTGCGGTACGGTTCGGTACGCTTCGTTTGTGGTGAGAACGTGATCCGACCTCAATCCGGCCCAACCGGAGAAAGCATTGCACCTTTTTGGATTAAACCAGCTCCGATAGTGAGCAGCGCTGAGCACGTCAACACCAGACAGTAGACAACATCACTACAACAGAGCCGACGCTTGCCGTCGCTACACATCAGAACTAAACAGGTGTAACGTCAGGCTGTGTTGAGGACCACGGGCATACCTGATGGATCTTCAGACATATTTTCAGCCGATGAGTACGTCACGGTTTCGGAGGGTTAATGCACGCCTCCTCCTGAACTGTCTTGTGTCACGGTCAAACCAGCTCTGCCTCAATAATGGTCTGTCAGTACTCACACGACTCTCTAGGGGTAACTACAAAGCTAGTCAGCCGTGAGCATATGAAGAAGGAGTGGGCTATTCGTTAGCATACCTGCTGCGGCGTGTTGTGTGGGTTGGCCTACCTGGTCTCCGCTCGCTACCGCTCGCTGTTCCACGTTGCTCGGCCAGCTCCGACTGGTGCTGACGGTCGGGCTCGTAGTTCATTAAGGTCTCGTTAAAACGAGACGTAGACGATACACAGCGAACTGTTAACAAACTTTCACGGGGTCATTGTTCAGTCACGGTGTCACGTCTACTCAGGATTGGCATTCAACTCTCACGACCGAACACACCACGCCTCCCTTGTGGCGTTCAGGTCGGTCTCTCTGGCGTTCCTGTGTGGCGGCGGTCTCGCTCTCCCGTGAGTTGCTCAAATCACTTCCTGCTCACCAACTAGGCCCGCCCCTAAGCCTCAGCAGCCAATCGTAATAGCCCATAATTATGACTCAACTCATGACAGACAGTTAGACTGTGACACTTGATATGAGCCTTCGGTGACTCCAGTGCTTCAACACATTATTTTCCAGTCGCGCCTCATTTTCAAACTGTATCGTTGCTTTGAGTGAAAAAATCGCTTAACTTAAAAAAAAAAAATGACCCGAGCCAAGATCAAGCCGCGTAGTAGTAGTCCCTCCATTGTTGTGTTCTGGAAGTCTGCTCTTCTTGGTTTACTTCTGGGAGTTTTCCAGCATGGAAGTTCTGATCAATTAGAGAGCAGTTTCTTTGGGCAACTTGTAAATGCTGCTGTGTGAACATAAACTAAACTCCAGGCAATATGCAACATTTGGTCCCTGATTCAGACCAGAGCAAATGAACTACGGGTGTGAATCCACCTTCTTTGTTTTGTATATAACATGTATCAGGTCCTGCTACATCTCCAACAGCTACAGTATACAAAAGAAGTAAAAGACTTCAGAGTACAAAACAAACCATTAAAAGGTAACAATGGATTTGTTCTTTCTTTGAGTCAAACTTTAGGTTTGAAGATTCATTGATTTAATCCTCCAGAGATGGTTTTTTTTACTGGCAGTTTGCATTTTGGTGGGTGGTGATTTAGACTTTATAGGATATATCAAACTTTGAAAACTATTTATCACAGAGCAGCTTTATAACAAAATCCAAGGATGTCAGCAGGTGAGCAAACAACGTAGGATGGATTACAGCTCCTGGGAAATAAATACAGCTGCTTCCTTTAACTGTTTTCACCGGGGATGAAGAGCACAGCTCAAAGGTTAGCAAAAGACATGCAGAACACTTGTCAGATTTTAGACTTTCAAGACACGTACAAAAATTGTTTAAAGTTTTTCAAATGGCAAGAATGAGTCACTTTGACTGGTAATTTTCCCCACTAGGCTGCAGAGGAAATGATAAAGCCAAACAACAAAAACAACAATCATATTTCATCCCAACAGAGCAGCAAAAAAAGGCAATAAAAGAAAGACAGCGGTTTGCATACAAACACGGTGAAGCATGTCGACTCCTCGCGAGCCAGATGGTCTCGAGAGATCCTCATCAATACTCTCTAAACGGCAGTTTTCCACCTCGATATTTCACGAGATAAGTTTTAAGGTTTGTCAGAGAAAGCTCATGATTAAATTACAGAAAGTAAATACCCTAAAACAAAGATGTAAGAGGAGACAAATGGAGGAACTCCCCGAGCTCGCTCAGTCATGTCAGAATAAAACTCCTCCGTCAGCACGTCAGCCTCTTCAAATACGTCCCTGGAGTTTCGGCGTGTAACTTCACCACACAGGCTGCACGGTGGTTGAATATGTATAGAGCTTCACCCACAGGCACTGACACAAATATATACGTAAACGCAGAGACGCTGTGTGATGGAGGAGGCTGCAGGATTAGCTGAATTATTTCAGGCCCCTCGAGGGAAATCAGCAGTCGAGCGCAAACACACCTTCAGAATCTGCCAGCTATTAACATCAGACTATGATGGAGGGTGTCGCCTGACTCCACGTGAATCTGCCGCTCATAGTTATTCTTATTCTCTGAGTACATCGCAGTCCTCTGAGCCTTAATGTGTGTCACTGCTGCGGGCTGCAATCTGCCCTTTATTCCACCACGGCCTGTGGAACGGAGGCGACGGCGATGGTGATGGCGATGCAGTCTGAGTTGATGGTTAAAGATGTTGATGTTTGTCTCCAGATGTCATCAGCAGTGACTTGTGGGTATTGACAAGGTGGATAAAGAGCCTGTATCCTCAGTGGAGGAGATAATGTGACTTATTGACCGTGCAGACGAGAGGCCGCGGGGCCGATTTAAAGGTTGTCATGGAAACGTTTCTGTGCCCGCCGTCATGGAGACCAAGGCGACCAAGGACCTGTGAAGGTCGCCGTCTAACAAGGCTGGAACTATAAGCATCATATGGTGGTGAGGAGATCACACACACACACACGCAGGTGTGCATTACAAAGCAGTGTGATGAATGAAGGGCCTTATTGAACGTGATGGGATGATTACCATGATGTTCTCACAAGATTTAATCAACCTTTAGTTATGCATCCTGCTCTGAGCTCCATCACACTGCTGGCTGATCAACACAACAGGAACTGGAGCTTCAAGCTCTCCTAATAGTGCAGATAATTCCTCTGAGACCTACAATAGACCCGTTTTAGTCTTCTTTAGGGAGGTCTTTAGGGGGAGATAGCAGGTCAACAGTAGATGTCACATAGAAGTGGTGTTCATCATCTGAAACCTAGAAACCTGGAGATTAATTTGAGATGCTGCTCAGCACTGTGAGTCAAGTTGTTCTAGTCATAAATCACAAATAATCATGAATGAATGAATTTTTTTTAGCAGAACCTATGACTTTTAATTAACCTTGCTGGTTTTATGCTCTTATTTTTATGATGTTAGCTTTTATCTGTTTTTTATATTGACGCTTTTACCTTTAGCACGTAGAGATTTGTTTCAAATGTAAAGTGCGTTACAAATAAAATTTATTATTATTATTATTCCCATCTTCTATTATGTCTCATCCACCTCAACATAAGTGGTCTTTCTTGCTTTTTAGACTACGTCACTAACTCTTACCGGAGCATTTACACGCGGATGCGTTTACACTGCAGTCAGTACAGGATACATGGCGTATAAATGACAGGCATACTTATTGCTTGCAAAACGCCTTGCGCATTATCGTGGCAATTTTGTGCGAACGGGCTGATTATACAGGTGTAGTCCCAGCCCATTCTCATGCAGGGCGTCAAATACCAAGGCTTTTTCACGTCCGTTGGCGCTCGGTACCATCCTTGAGCACTGGTATGAAATGTTCCAGTAACTATAATGTAAACCAATCCGCGGCAACAGTAAACACTCCGAGAAAGTGCGCCGGGAGTAGTTTTAAGAGCGAAAGAGACACACTGGGTGTGTGTGAGGGGAGGTGGACGGTAGGGATGTGCATTCCAAGCAAAAATATTCCATTATTATTAGAATAATACGCAATAATACGCATAATATGCAGCCCGGCGGCCTCAACCTGGTCGCCTGCCATGCGCCTCCAGGTACCCAACTCTCCTTCCTCCTTTGGAGGGAGCACGGGGGTTTGTGGAAGTGGCACATACACACCCCTGCGCTAACAGAAAAGAGCCGAATTGAACGTGCCACACACGTTTTACCGGTAGTAACGTTACTACCAGGCAGCGCCTGCAACGGTTAATACAAGGGAAATAAATATTTTTTAAGATGGGACGAATAGTCGCATTAATTATTTGATTTTTTAATAAATAATGACTATTCGAAAAGTCGAAAATCATAACTTATGCCTAGTAGGCAGGTCCAACAAACACAAGACTTTCATCCAGGAGAACGCTGTTCGTGTCCCGTGCGTTACGCCAAGGGGCGTGACGCCAACGCCAAGAGGCATGATGCCAATGCCAAGGGGCATGACGCCAACGCCAAGAGGCATGACGCCAACGCCAAAGGGCATGACGCCAACGCCAAGGGGCATGACGCCAGCGCCGAGGGGCGTGACTGTAGCATTACTGGGTGTAATTCTACATAAAAAGGGATGTTTGTGAGGCTGTCTGGCTCTGGAGGTGAGTAGAAAGCAGTTGGTTTGAAGAGTGGCTCAGGATGCAGAAATCAGTAGTTTTATTAACCAAAAATCCAAATGAACAAAGAAGAAGAACAAAAGTCCCAGACCATTCAAAGAGCAAATAAGCTGGAAAAATAACTGAAATCACACTTCCTCAATGCAAGCTGTCCCCGACAGCAACTCCCCCACAGTTAACGCCTGCATGGCTTTATATACCCCCTCCTGGCCCCACCCTGATTGGACCGAACCAATGCATGGGGGTCATGAAGACCAGAAAGTGGAGCATAAGACTGAAACTTGTCTTAAAAACATGAAACAATGACAGAGCAAACATTTCAACAGGCAACGGCTTCAAGGTTAGCAATTATTAATAAACTCCTCCATGCTAGGATGAATTATTAAGCTCCCATCTTTAGTGATTATATTAGAAATAAACCAACTAACAGGTGGCTTCAGCCTGTGTCTAACTAGGCTCAGGTGCCCAGGCTGAGCCTGATAACAGCTGATTGCTGCAGGAAATGTAGAGAACCTGGGCATGGGACGAGGCATGAAGGACGAGTTGGATAATCTAGTCTTTGCTGACCTTCAGTGGTTTAATTATTCACCTTGATGTACAGGTGTACTCCAGGACGTTACGACATCACTGTTGGGCGCGGTTACAGGCTTAAAACGTTGAATCAGAGGGGCTTTTCAGCACATAAGTTATTCTTTAAGTAAAAACTCCATCCTTCCTTTGATTTCCAGAGTCCCACTACTGCTGAGCAGACACTGTACATTTTATATAAATCTTACATGTTGTTAAACCATCCATCTGCACGACTTCTATGCTCACACTCAGTCACGACGCGGAGCTCACACTGAACCCTCCATCGATTTTTCCACTGGTAAATCCAATAAAGTTTATTCAAACAAGACCAGTACCTTCTCAACAATGTAGACAAAGAGAGAAAGTAAGAATAAAAATAACAAGATATGGATCTGGAAGATGCAGACAGTCTGATCCGTCTGATCTGCAGCCAAGTTCAGTTCAATATCACAGCTCAGTCTCTCCAGTTTCAGCCACAGCGTGAGGAATATTACTGCGTTAACACTGAAACAAGCTCAACACAGTTAATAATGGCTCTTTTGACAGCAGCCGTGTGGGAGATCAGATCAAACTGCAGACACTCATCAACATTTCTGACCTGCCAGAAATCCAACTGATCGTCTGCCAAGCAGACTGTTGATCATTCAGGTAATTAATCACACATCGTGACCTCAAACTGAGCGACTGATCCGGCATAAAATCAGGTTTAATCTGGATGGTGTCTGTGGCCTTGGCCAATCAGGAGGGAGGTTAAATAAAGGCTAAATAAAAAATAAAAACATTTTTTTCATGTTTTCATGTGATGTGAAGAGTATCAATAAATCTATGTACACATGCATGGAGCTATCACAAGAAAGAAATCCTTGTTTAGTCCCCTGAATGTGAGATTTTCATGTTTAAACAATCTGAAGTGAGTCTGTGACTCATCACATCTATGGAGGATGGAACCTGGCAAAATAAAAAATAAATAAATGAATAAATATATCATACAATGTAGCAAAAATTATATTTAAAATGGATTATTGCCATTAATTAATTGATAAAAAGTGACATAAATTGATATTTCTGTTTTAATGTGCTTCTTTATTTATTAATAACCTTATTTAATTGCTTTTCTATTTAATTTTCCCTTTTAATTATTTATGTATTAATTTGTATTATTTTTGATTTACTTCATA
>CAKAOI010045280.1:7423-29063 GCA_916701655.1 Sebastiscus albofasciatus
TTAAGTTGAATCAACACCTTCGTAAAAGGTAGTATTTATAGCGGGACTGTTGTGTTAGACTGCATTAGTTTGATCTTGGTGGACCAAATAAACTGAGTGTATATTATAATGAGTCTTTGTAAAACCATAAAATGGCAAAACTGCACATAATCAGTAAGTAACAATACTGTCACTGTTTGTTACAAAGGTTTAAACTACGGCTGTCAATCAATTAAAATATTGAATCCTGATTAATTGCATGATTGTCCATAGTTAATTGCAAATGAATTACATTTTTTATCGGTTCAAAATGTACCTTAAAGGGAGATTTGTCAAGTATTTAATACTCTTATCAACATGGGAGTGGACGAATATGCTGCTTTATACAAACGTATGTATATATTTATTATTGGAAATCAATTAATACAAAACAATGACAAATATTGTCCAGAAACCCTCACAAGCAACAACAGCTGTCAGTGTGTCAGTGTGCTGACTTGACTATGACTTGCCCCAAACTGCATGTGATGATCATAAAGTGGGCATGTCTGTAAAGGGGAGACTCGTGGGTACCCATAGAACCCATTTTCATTCACATATCTTGAGGTCAGAGGTCAAGGGACCCCTTTGAAAATGGAAATGGATCTGTTTCCGTCAATAAATTGGGCTCCATATGCAGAAAATACCTGCTCTAAAATCACGCACGATAGCTACCAATATTGTTGATGATTTGTAGGTTTGTTCATCACTTTAGGCACGTAATCAGGTCCCAACCAGAAAGACAACTTCAGCTCTAGAATTTAACCCTGGGTACTTGCAGTGTCACATTTTCCATCTTTTCACATATAAATCTGGAATTTATACATCAAAAACACTGGAAAGAAAAAATATGGTATGGGAAGAGTAAAAAAAAAAAAAAAAACCTTTAGTGTGCTGAAATATAGTGCTACTCTTGAACTAAATGAGCCCAAGTTTGCTTCAAAGTCCGTTTCCATCTTGTGTCCTTGGTCAGATGCTAAAAAGGAACTCCACAAAGTAGAATAAAACAACAAATCAAGTATATATTGTTCATAAATCTTAACTGATGTTTCTCGTCGAACAGTTCCGGGATTCTTGTGAACCAAGTGAGAAATTATTAATCAAGGTTTCTCATTCTGCTTTAACTTGTGTGATTTTCCTTTTTTATATATCTATATTACATTTTTAATGAGCATTGTTGGTCCGAGCCGGAGATCCAAGATTTTCATGGTCAATGACTATGGAAGTTTTTATTGGCTGCTTCACTGTAATTCTTGTGCATATGATAAGCTCTTGAAACTTGTTCTTCTAATGTGAGGTTCATCATCATGTTCAACACGTCTGCTGTGAGTCACTCAAATCCTCACTAGATGGCGCCGTTCTTAACAAGCTCTTTCCTGCATCCTCCTGGGACGGCCTGTGTGCATCATTCGTTTTTTCTCACTTGCTTTGGCTCAATTCTTGAATAAGAATACTTTTTTTTTCAAAACAAAAAGTTAAAATCTCTAAAAAATTAGTTTGTTTTTAACAACAGCTTTGACTTTCTCATTCACTCAAGCAAATTGCACGTATTTTAGCACAAAAGCAACTTGCACATGGCTTGCAGATCAAAACTGACGAGTTGATTCTCAGTGAAATTGTCAAACTTTTCACAACTAAACATTCTTTCATCGTTTGAGCCGTCACACAATGATCCATTCAATTATCAAAATCTGTCACACGTTCATACTGTATATATTCCATAAATATCTGTGACGAGGAGGTACAATTTGTAGTTTTTGAACTGAACTACCGCAGGTTTATTCATTGTTGTGGGGATGTTATTTTTTTGGCATGGATGTCCTTTTGTGGTTAAATTTCAGACACAGTATATGACTTTAATGAGAGATCAAAAGTGAATTTCCAATACATGTAACATGTTGCTACACAAATACATTTACTATACATACAAAAGTGCTTATCCCTTTTCCATGTAGCGACTACATTATTGACTTTTCCCAATAAACTTTGACCTACTGTTGAAATAGGAATCTAAAAATCTCCGTGCGATACACAACAGCCTTCAGCTAGATAAAACTGACAATCATGTATAGTAGGCCGAAGCAGTCAGTGTCAACAAAAACGTAAAACAAAACAGAGATTTCCAGGGTTGACTGCCGTGGTGAAAAAAACACCTAAACATTTTGACCAGTACGGCTCACACGATGACGAAACTTTTCATTTTGGTGCATTGGCCAATTTACTGACACAATAACTACGTTTTGAAGCATGAATGAAGTGTTTTGGGTGAGTTACTATATTTTGCAAAGAGTTGTGATGACCCATGAAACAGTTGCATTTACAGTTTATTGAATGTTGAGACTGTTTCAAAAAATTAGACAAAGCGATGTAAATGGTACAACTGAATATTTTGTACAAAGAAGACAACTCAACAGACACACTTTCTTTTTTGAGATATTTATTCTTAAAAATGAGTCGGGGGATCTTGGAATTGCTTCACATGTGTCAGTCCTGACGTGGGCTTCTTTCGCCGCCTCCCACGTCAGCTGTAGAGAATTCATGCAGCCGTGTAGTATGCCGTCAACGCTCTACGGTGATCCTATACTAGTTTAAAGCTTTGTCACAGAGAAATCAAAAGCTGCAATGATTTTCAATATATTGATATGGATAATAGTTGCATAGGATAATTAGCCATGCTGTACAATACACGTGATTATAAAACAATATGTTAGAATGATTAGTACAGATTTCCTAAAGTAGGTTTATACAGTTATCCTCAACATTTAAGTGCATCATATCATATGAATATATTTATATTAATGGTGATCTGATACATAGTTATAGTGATTTAATACATACAGTACATACAGTAAAGTAAATCTTAATCAAATTTAGAGGGACATTGCGAAGCCCTTAAAATGCAATAAATATTTTCTGATAAAATGGTATGCAGGGGAATGATAAAACTGTACACAACTGTCATACCCGATATGTTGGCATTTACTTTTACATTGCCGAGTTTTGTTTTCCTCTAGAACACACAGTACAGATTGTCTAAATGAATGCCACTCTCAGAGAAAAGAGCCCAAAATAAAAAGCCATTTCTGTATCAAACAGAAGGTCAACATCTTGCATGCATTATTTTAGAAGTAGTAAAAATGTAAAATCAGTGGATAAGAGGGGAAAAAATCATAAACGTCAACAATCGCATGCAGCAACAATGGTTATAATGTTAACAATTCCATATTCGCACCCTCGCACAGTAAAATCATAAGGCATGCCTCACTGAACTCCTCCACAACCATACTTAATGGCAGATACATCCTGTTAACAACTGGTATGGATTCCCTTCTTGTTTACCTTCATATGGTCAATACATGTGTAATGAAACCTGCAAATAAAGAGAACATTCAGCTCATTAGCGCAGTAGAGCATTCAGTGATAAGATCACATGGTGGATCATCTTGTGATTTGTGGCCACAGGCTTGTCATACATATTTATCATCAGGCTTCCTCTTAATAATGTAATACTCACTCAGCAGACAGGCTGCTCAGTTCGTGTTCCTCTGGCGGAGATTCTTGTCTTTGTGGTTGTTGGTTGAATTAGTTTTCCTTGAGCAGGAAGTAAACAACACAATCAGTTCATATCTCAAATGAAACGTGCATACTAGTCAAATGATCAGTTAAATGATTGGCAGAAAATAATGTCACTCCAATTCTAATAACTGTTAAATCATTGTAATCATTTATCAAATAAAAACACAAGAAATTTGCTTTTCTGTTTCACGTCATTATAAAAACGATCCAATTTCAAGTCATCTTTTTGAACTCTGACAACTTGTGATGGAAATTTAGCCTAATTTTTTGGCATTTTATAGACTAAATTCTATTTTGAACAAAAACTAGGGCTGTCAATCAATTCAAACATTTAATCAATGATTGTCCATAGTTAATCGTGATTAATCACACATTTTTTATCTTTTCAAAATGTACCTTAAAAGGGAGATTCGTATAGTATTTAATACTCTTATCAACATGGGAGTGGGCATATATGCTTTATGCTAATGTATGTATATATTTATTATTGGAAATCAATTAACAACACAAAACAATGACAATTATTGTCCAGAAACCCTCACAGGTAACAACAGCTGTCAGTGTGTCAGTGTGCTGACTTGACTATGACTTGCCCAAAACTGCATGTGATTATCATAAAGTGGGCATGTCTGTAAAGGGGAGACTCGTGGGTACCCATAGAACCCATTTTCATTCACATATCTTGAGGTCAGAGGTCAAGGGACCCCTTTAAAAATGTTTTTATCGTGTTAACTTTGACAGCCCTATTTAAATATATTCTAAATTGTAAATGTAAATGGATCCAATTCCGTCAATAAATTGGGCTCCATATGCAGAAAATACCTGCACTAAAATCACACACGATAGCTACCAATAGTGTTGATGATTTGTAGGTTTGTTCATCTCAATTAACATTTATTCCTGCTTACAACTGCATTATAGTGTGTAATAAACCATTTATTAAGTGTATGTATACTGCTTATGACTGGTATTAGGGGTACTTAAAGTCATTTATGGCCTTTTTATGTCAAGTAGCATGGGCAGGGCTTCCGGACAATTCAGATGGTGACTTGCCATTGACAGGAAAACATGTCCTTACTTGACTCGTTATATTTTATATGAATGCAGCAAAACATGATGCTCCCAGTTATTTTATGACCCAGATTTATGGTGTACTGTACACTGCGTTCTAAAGATAGTCAGGAGGGGATATATGGTGATAAGCTACAACAAAAACACACGTTATCAAGCAAAACAGAGAGAAGTTATTGAAGGTAAAATGTTTATACTTACGCTGGACCTGCCGGGTCATCGTCTGAGGCAACAAGGGAAGATATGGAGAAATGAAGACCAAAAAATAAAATAATCGCAAGGAAGTTGCACACGTTGATGAAGTGACAAGTGTTTTTTTTTTGGGGTTTTTTACAGAAAGCATAAAGTATTAAGAACAATTAGCTGTGACTGACACATGGTGCAAAGAGTTTTTTATGTTTCAACTGTACTGCATGTGCAGACTGTGTTGTTGGATGAAAACGTAGCCTAGATGAAGTGACAAAATATTAAACAACAGGCTGTCATGCCGCAGGAAAAACCACCTCATGAGGTCACTCACAAGCACACAGTTAAATCAAGCACGACACCACATTAAAACAATCACACGCAGGCAAAATTCAAATAAAAAAAAATATAATACTGTTGTCATGCACAGACAGGCAGCGCTCACGAAGAACAGCTGTTCACTCAGCGAGATTAGTGAGGAGCAGCTCCATTAATATCAGCCCTCTACTGAGGGTAATAAAGTCATTGAAGCGGTGTCAAACAGGGATGGTAGAAATGATTGCTTGCATGCCACCTCACTGCTGCAGCTCGATGCAAAAACATGGAGTCACCGTTTGTCAAATAAATTCTCAAAAACTGAAGATTCTCACACTTACCACAATCATGGTTTAGGTGTTGCAATTTAGGGAAAAGGGGAACAATCTGTTAAAATATTCACCAGCTAACCTAAAGTAAAATATGAAGTAGTGACATTTCATGCGAGAATTTGCTTTATGATTCATGCAATCTATTTTGTAAGACTGCGAGGATTCTCAAGGTGACTTAAACACCATGTAATGAACCATAATGAATGTATTCCTGTTCAGTGTTGCCGACTGACTGACTGACACAGCTCTGAGCTGTCAGTCATCCGCTGCACATTTCATCTAATCAGCATGTGACAACATCAAAATTCTGTTTGAGAGGAAAAGGTCACCCAAATACCATTAATGCATAATTTATGATGCAGCTAGACTCTTGAAAATTAAGTACTCTGTAGTATTAGAAAATCCCATGCTGGCATACGCAGATTGTATAGCTAAATGATGTGTCTCGTGGTTAAGCTTGCAGTAGCTTGGGGACAGCGCAAGGTCCCTGGAAAGCCGTAAATAATTGAAACTGTCCACCTCCGCAACACTGCAGGATCATATTTCTCATTAATATTAAATGCATGAAATTGTCCTGACAAGGTGCGACCTCCTGCAACAGTGTCTGCCTGTTGGGTCAACCTCGCCAGACTGAATTATTGAATGCAGGCACAGCACAGTTTCAGGTGACTCTGTTAGTGTTACTGGCGAAGGAATTACTTAAGGCAGGCACCAGAAAACAAAGTGTGCCTCCTTTCACAGTCACCTCATTGCACAACACCATGCTGACAGGGGTTTGGGATGCAAAAAGAATTTGCACAAAATTCATCGGAGAGATCGGTGTCAAAGCTGAACAATAAAAACAGTTTCTCCTCAGATATATTCAAAAACAGTGAAATAATAAAACAGTTTTAAGCACCACCGCTGGTTACTCACCGTCTTGTAAATCATCCGGCTTCTTGCGCTTCTCATAAATGACGATGATGACGATCAGGATGATGATCTCGGCCAAGACCCCCAGAAGAGGCCATAAGGGGGCCAAGTTGCTGCGGACCCTCAGCACAATCTTCTCGTCGCGGGTGCCGAGCATGTTGGTGGCGTTGCAGTGGTACTCGCCTGGATCTAGATTAATGTCCAGGTTGACAATGTGGAGCTCAGTGTAGTTGTCTCTGCTGCTGATGAAGAAGCGTCCGCTTGAGTTGTCAATTTCCTGTTGAGGGAGAAGAAAGCAATGTACTAAATAATATTGAGGATCAATGGTGTCAAAGTTAATGCAATAAAAACACATCAACACAAATTAGTTTTAACGCCACTAATTTCTTCAATGCATTTATGCAACTAGCGATTTTTAGGTTGTAGCGGGCTCAGTTTTAAAGCTAGCTAGTCAAGTCAGCACACTGACACACTGACAGCTGTTGTTGTCTGTTGGGTTTCAGTTTACCATGTTATGATTTGAGCAGTACCTGTGAGGCTGAATGCAGTATTTGTCATTGTTTTGTGTTGTTAATTGATTTCCAATAATAAATATATACATACATTTGCATAAAACAAGCATATTTGTCCACTACCATGTTGATAAGAGTATTAAATACTTCACAAATCTCCCTTTAAGGTACATTTTAAACAGACAAAAAAATGAATTTGTGATTAATCACGATTAACTATGGATGCAATTCAATATTGTAATTAATTGACAGCCATAGTTATGAGGTTTTAAAACATTACACACTATTTCATACAGTATTACAGGACCATGTTGTGAAATAATAATTAAAGGACTTCATGGACTGCCTCCTTAATTGTATTTATGTTAAATATATCTGTTTTATTTGTTTATATTACTATTTCTTATCTTATTCTCTCTACTTGTATTTTCCTGGATTTTATCTAATTGTAATGCTGATTTGTTTTAATCTTTTTTTCCCCCTATAATGCACTTTAACTTTGCATTTTGTAACTTTGTTTTGAAAGGTGTTGTACAAATAAAGTCATTCATTATCATTATTATTATGAAATTATGTGCAACCCATGATTTTCCATTTGAGGTCATCGTGAAGTCTTAAACAAATTGCTTCTTGAGCTTGAATATTTACAGTATAAGTATAGTTTTGCAAAGAATCCTTGAAACAAGAACATTTGATGATTAAGCCAAAGTGGATTTTAATATCTTAACCTCAACGTTTCCCTTTTGTTGAGGTAGCTACTATATAAGTAGTGGACGTCTTCTAATGCAGGTTTGTGCAGAAAACTAAACCAGTTAAATACCAGCCATAAATTCTGCCTTTACAAACATAATAATGTTCCGTTTTGATGAGTATATGTTTATTATCAGTGTTGCAGTTTGCAGTGGTGTTTAGGTGTTTCTAATGTTTTGCCCAACCCATTTACAAATACAAGGGAGGAAGACTATTAGAAACACATGTCAATATAATGCAATCCAGTACAACACCACCACTAACTACATTACTATCATATATCACATACCCTATGAATGCCGTTGTCGTACTTGCGCCAGGTCCAGACAGGGTGAGGATAGCCCACAGACTTACAGTAGAGTACAGCAAGCTGGCCCTCGTTCTTATTCTCACTACGCTTGTGGCCTGTGATGTCAGGAGCAGCTTAAAAAAACAAATATCAATTGTTATACAGGAATACATTCAAGAAATTCAAAGAAAATAAAGTGCTACAGCTCTACTGTGAGTTGTATGAAAATAATAAATGGGTTTGTGCTAATTTCTGCTTTTCATCTTTTCCTTTTCAAGTACAAACTAATTACATTTTTTTATTGCATCTATCATTTAAATATTAGTTAAGTAAGCAACGCTTATGGAAAACGGCTCCATAAATGAAGTTTTTCAGGCAATGAACAGCTGCTTCACTGTGTTCAGATCAGTACTTTTCAAGCAAGACGCACAAAGCACTTCCCAGAGTTAGGAAGATAACGAACAGCTGCAGGGGGTAAATAATGCACCAAACAAGATTGCAATAAGTAGAGAAACATAATAATAAAACCTAGATACAATGTTGTTGTTCAACTAATCCACCAAATAAAGATAATTGAAGTTTTCTAGCCATGATCAGGGAGTACAATGTAAGGAAGACTGACTAACTTCTGTGTGAAAAGAAGTGAAATTTTAATATTTCCTTCACAACATTTCATCTACGAGGAACATGTGATCCTGTGTAACATCAAGCTGCCTGTATTATTCCTGTATAATACCTGTGTATTCTTTATATTATAAATCTGCCAGCCAGTCCTGTAAATCTTTTTTCTTCCCGGATGAAAAGAAACGCCCTGTAATATAAAAGCAAATAAAATCCAATTTGCCTCCATAGTGATGCGTGTGACAGAGCAGAAAAGGCTGACAGATTTTACCGTTGAGACATAATCCCTTGCCATCAGACAAACAAGACACCATCTGCTGCCACTGAGCCGGGCATTGGTTAGATGGAGGTGTCAAGGGCGCCGGCTGCCCCATGAGCAGCCAGCAGAGCCGTTTGAAATCACAGGTCCTCACATGACAGAGCTGCTGGTGCTCAAGGCCATTCAGGCCATTTTTATTGGGGACAGCTCTAATGTGGCCTTGAAACTGACAAATACGCCCGCAGCTCACAAATCAACACCTACATTTAACTTCTATGGTGGCGTTTGCTGGAGGAGCCATCTCGAAGGTGTAAACACACATGTACATTCCGGCGTCGTCTCCTCTTGGTTTTTTCAGCCTGCAGAAACAGAAACACACACGTGAACTCACAGCAGGCTGCTAAACTCTCACACATACACACACACAAACACAAAAGTTTTATAAAGTTTTGCCGTGACTCCTACTTGTATTCAGTGTTGCTATTTGGGGTGCGTGTTTCCGGGATCTCCTCCCCGTTCTTCATCCAGTAGCTCTCCTCGTGGGCACTGTGGGCGCCGGTCAGGTTGCATTGCAGTAGGTAAGAGTCACCTTCCACAGGAAGTGTGGCGTGGTCAGAGGCGGCGATTGTTGGCTCTGTAAGAGAGACACAGATTAGCTACGGACAGAAGGGATGTTCGCTGGGACTCGTGGGTGAGAGGAGGTGTTGAAGGATGTAAACAAGAACACACAAAGGGTCCAGACAGACATCACACTTTATACACACTTATACAACATAGCACAAGAATAGAGTTGTGAGGTGGGAGGAATTATTTTGGGCATCCAGGGTTCCTTAAGTAGAAGTTATTCTCTGCATTGCTAGGTGACTGGAAAGTGGGAGCACTTCTCCCTCGGTTGAATCATCAGTACAAAAAAGTCCAACAGCATTAGAAAATATCTGGTTCTTTGATAAAAAGTTTAAGTACAAGCCTGTGTACATAAAAACGCAAGTAGAGAAGCCAACAAAAAGTGGTGCAAAAAGCATCCACTGAGCTTAAATGTCTGTTACATGTGCCACTAACAATGAGCGAAAGCTAAAGATTACGTTTTTTACAAATTTTACAGTACAATCTGCAGCTTAAATTAATATTATAGCTCAATTTCAGATGAATTGTGCAACTATAGCGCTGCGCTGTGGTCTCAGCTGCAATGATGAATCCACCACAATAACAGAAAAGGACACAACTTCTAAGAAACAAGGTTAAATGAATTAAAACTAGGGCTGTCAAAGTTAATGTGATAAAGAAATTAGTTAAAACGAATTTGCGTTAACGCATTTACGCAACTTGCAATTTTTAGATTGTAGCAGTTTTAAGGATAGAGTGAAGATATCTGGTATCACATGAAACTAGAAAAACCTAAGAAATCCATTGGTACCAACCATGTCATACTATATTTTTGCAAATGAGGTTAAATAACGCTCCAGACTTACACTAAATTTTGGTGAAAAAGAAATGGCAAGGCCCTTTTCAAAGGGGTCCCTTGACCTCTGACCTCAACATATGTGAATGAAAATGTGTTCTATGGGTACCCACGAGTCTCCCCTTAACAGACATGCCCACTTTATGATAATCACATGCAGTTTGGGGCAAGTCATAGTCAAGTCAGCACACTGACACACTGACAGCTGTTGTTGCCTGTTGGGCTTCAGTTTGCCATGTAATGATTTGAGCATATTTTGTATGCTAAATGCAGTACCTGTGAGGGTTTCTGGACAATATTTGTCATTGTTTTGTGTTAATAATTGATTTCCAATAATAAATATTTACATACATTTGTATAAAGCAGCATATTTGACCACTCCCATGTTCATATGAGTATTAAATACTTGATAAATCTCCCTTTAAGTTATATTTTGAACAGATAAAAAATGTGCGATTAATCGTGATTAACTATGGACAACCATGTGATTAATCAGGATTAAATATTTGAATCGATTGACAGCCCTAATTAAAACTGATGGTCATGATCTAAACCTACAGTATCATTACTTTGATGAATTCATTGACTAAAAAGTTAGGAACAGGAATTAAGAATAGAGAGAATGAGTGGGGAAAAGCTCCTCTGGAACCAAGATTACTAATATGACGAGACATTTGATGGCAGCACTTATTGATACTTGGGGCTACAGAAACATTTCGTCGGTACCAAAAAAATATTGACATTCGACACCCAAGTTCAGTATCCACAAGTTTTGGTTTCCATCTAGTTATGTGCATTTCAGATTCTGGTACAGAAAAGTTTGTGGGGAAAAAAACATCTGTATTAAAAGAATTATACTTATAGAAAAACATTTTCATTCATAAGATTAAGAAATAAAAAGGACACATCAAATATTGGACAGTCAGTATGCAAAATTTGACATTTTAAAAACAGAATTAAAACTGATTACGACATAAATAATAACCAAAAGAAAAATATTTTGAATATAATAATATACAGTTCAGGGAAATGAGAAGGTGAGAGCTAAAGGAAGAGAATAATTAAGAAGAGAGGAAATGGAGACGGGGAGGAGATTGGGTTCTACAGGGTGCAGGTTGACGGATGTACTGAACTGACAATGTAAAACATTACTCAACTATGCTGGTAAAAGTACATAAAGACTAGTTGATGGTGTTTTTCTTAATTTTCCAAGTCTGTAAGGGAGGACGGCAACTACGGAGGAAGCTAGAGGTCCTCTGGAGAGGTTTGAGGGAGGCTGGATCACACAGGAACTGTTAAACTTGTCTGCTAACGGAAGGGAAGGAGGTGTTTCCTCTACAGTGACCACTCACTCTGCAGCACCGTTATAGTGGCCTGAGCACGGATCCAGGTGGTGGCTGGATTTTGGTGCAGGTCGTTACGTCGCGGGTCATTGCTGGCTCTGCACTCATAGGTCCCAGCATCGTCCAGCGTGAGACGTGAGACACCTAACGCGCTCGCAGCGTTGGAGCCGTAGGCCGTGCTGATGGATACTCGGCGCTTACGGGCGCCGTCCCACAGCTGCCTGAAGGAATCTGCTCGGTTGATCTCAGAGTACCACCACTGGATTTCTGGGGTGGGGTTTCCCACCACGTCACAGTACAGCTCAAAGGTATCGCCCGTGAGCTTAGTCTCAGAAAGAGGTGATTTCACAAAGCCCGCTGGTGGTGGCGGTGAAGGTTTAGGGGGCAGCATGTCCAGGGACAAGCCCCAAAAAAGGAAAACAGGTTGAGGATGGAAAGGCAAGAAAATAACACGGTAAATCAAACGGGAAACAGAAAAGGAAAGACAAACAGAAAAAAAGATAATGTGAATTAATAAAAAAGACACTGACGGACAACTTAAAATGAAACAAAGGATGTAGAAAATGTAAATTATACAACAGAGATGCAGCTAACTTTAATCATCATCGATTAATCCGTCAGTAATTTTTTTGATTCATTGTTTGAAAGTGAAAAATGTCCATCACAATTTTCCAGAGCCCAAGTTCATGTAGGGGTGCACCGATACCGGATCGGATATCGGGCCGATACTGACTCAAATAGCTGGATCGGATATCAGTGACAATGGGGCCAATCTATTCAATTCTATGTTTATTTACTGTCTATATACATTACATACTGGAATTTGAATTCCTGTTTAAGTTTTGACCAATTTGTTGCTGTATTAAAACAGTTTACACCTGAATTGTAATTTTTTTTTTTTACACATAAAAGAATGATCTCAGTCACTTCCACACAGTGAGGCATACAGCTTATTAATTAAACACTGGTACTGGATCGGTACTCGGTATCGGCCGATACCCAAAGCCCAGGTATCGCAATCGGTATCGAGACTGGAAAATTCGGATTGGTGCGTCCCTAAGGTCATGTACTCATTTTTTTGGGACTGATCAACAGTTCCAAACTCAAAGATAGGCTATTCAATTGACTATCATAGAAGACTAAGAAATTATGCAAAAATTAAAAAAATTAAAGTTTAAGAAAATTTAAGCCATTTTTGCATTAAATTATCAACTAATGGTTTCAGCTTAGTGTCAAATACAAAACAGGAAAATCAACATCAAACTGTCTGTCAAGAACAGGTTGGTAACAGAGAGAGAGAGAGAGAGAGAGAGAGAGAGAGAGAGAGACGACCTCAGATCTGCCTAAGCCATTATTAATGCTATTTCTAGGAAGTTTTCATTCAATTCTGCTGGGACGTCTTTACGAGGCTGCTCTCACTTGATTTTGTCCAATTAATGACATTATATAAATCTGTGCCGGGCTCGTGCAGCACACACATCCAAAAGTCCTCCAAGTGACCTTGTCGTTTTCCGTACATCTTGTCTGTATAATGAAAACAGCATTAGTGCTTGTTTATATAATTATTCAATAATGGGACACAGACACCGGGCCGTCTGTATGCTGTTAATTTAACAGGAGTGAAATGTCCCCTCTCTGAACTGAAAGCAATAAAAAAAATGAAACCATTGATCACGGCTGCACAGATTGGAGGAGGAGGAGGCTGTGTAGTCATAAAGATGGTCTATAGGCAACGTGGAGACTGAGCACATGAGATTGAGAGGAGATTTATAGAAACTGCAGCTCTGGGTCTCTTGGGAGTGTGTGGGCGCATGGTGAAAGACCCCCTCCGTTTCCATAGAAGCACTCTACGGCAACAAAGTGGGAAGAGGAAGAGACGGCCAACCAGACCAGGCAGATCATCACAAGGCAGACGTGTTTTTGTTTTTTTTGTCAAGCTGACATCATAAACCTGCTGCACAGCCCACAACTGGTTCATCAAGACCAGCACATTTACTGTCGGCACAAATAGATTCCTATATACACTCAGTTGCCAGTTTATTAGGTACACCTGGCTAAAACTAATGCAGTCTTGCAATACCTTCATGAAGGTTATCATGTTGAATTGTATTGCATTAAACTGGCAGGTGTTTCTGTTATTTAGTATACCCTCATTGATATAAATGGGGTGTACTAGGGCTGTAACAATAACCGCAATATTGCAATACTGCACTATTGACAAGCCAACCGCCACAACCGCCATGTTTATGTTCATGCACATTTACACTACATTACAAAACGCCAGCAGCGTGATGAGGCGCTGAGCGTTTATTCTGTGTTGAGCGCAGCACATTTTGTGTTTTTCTCTGGTTGTCGAGTTGAAAAATGTTCAACTTTGGGTAAAAAGGTGCACTCCGTCACATTCTACATGCGTTGAACAACAAATACAATGGAGGAGAAATTAATACACATAGACAGGCGGTAATAAATTAAGTAATTTGCAAAAAAAACGGCAATAATACCACATATCGCACTGTTGAGGCCATCATTATCACCGCAAGGGAAATTCCTTCACCGTGACAGCCTTAGGGTGTACAAAATAATAGAAACACCTGTCACAATTCAACAGACAAACTGCGGCCTCTGAAATGACCATACAGTTGAAATAACACCTCTCTAAAACTGTTTCAATAAAAACTAAACATCATCACCTTCATGAAGGTAGGAGGATTTATTGTAGGACTGTTGTATTTCACTGCATTAGTTTTAGCTAGGTGCACCTAATAAACTGGCAACCGAGTGTATATAAGGACCAGGAAACAACATGACTGGGACTGAAAACTAAAGGCAACACCGCAGCTCTTAACAGAAAACTGCTGAGAGACAGATGCTGCCACCTCGGATAGTCTAGATGTATGAAAAGTGCTGAGCGAGTAGCATTGTCCCTTTGCACGCCATTGTACTATGCGCGTTTGAATAACGTCACTCATGTCAAGTTGACGTTGGTTTAGTTTTGGCATACTGTTGTGTGTGTCTCACGTGGGTGATCTTAGAACTATAATGGCTGCATTGTACTTTTTTTTATAGATCCTTATTAATCTTAAATTGTCCACATATTCTTAACCTTTGAATGTGTTGGGCTGCAACCAACTGATCATTTTTTATTATCAATTGATTTATCAATTATTTTTTTGAAAATGTCAGAAAATTGAAAGGAAATGCTCATCACAATCTTTTAAAATAGCTTGTTTTGTTCCAGCCATTCATTTTAGGTCTGCAACTCATGATTCATTTTATTATCGATTAATATGTCGATTCTTTTTTTCGATTAATGCTCCAACTCTGACCGCCTTTAAAGGAAGGCTTAAAAACCTGTTATTTTCTGCTGCCTTCTAATGCTTTTTATTGCTTTTATTTTCTTTTTTTATGTCAGTATTGACAAATTTGTACACGTTCAGTTTGTTTCCAATTAATTTTTTAAAAGTGTAAATGTCTGTAAAGCACTTATTTGTTTTCTCTTATTTGCTTTGTGTTTCTATATCCATATTTTACCCTGGCTTCTGTTTATTTTCTTAGTGAATATATGGAAAAGTGTGTGTTATGATTAGATGATTTTATCACAGAATAAAACCCCCAAATCATTTGCCTTATTGCCTATAATAATCACTATTTCACAGAACCCAAGGTGACATTGTCAAATGTCTCGTCTGACCAACAAAAAAAAAAAAGTTCAGCTTATGATGATATAAAACAGACAAAAGCACTAAATCTTCACATTAGAAAAGTTGGAACTAGGGATGCACCGATACCAGGTCGAATATCGGGCCAATACTGACTCAAACAGCTGGATCGGGTATCGGTGACAATGGAGCCGATCTATTCAGTCACCATATACATTTTATACTACAATTTTTATTACGTATTAAGTTTTGACAATTTATTGCTGCATTAAAAAGGTTTACACTTCCTGTTAATTTTGAAGGGTTTGTACGATTTATTATTTCATTAATAAATAACAATTCATATATATTTATTTGTTAGGAAAGCAGTATTTAATTCAAGCCTGATGTTTCCTTTCACATAAAAGAAGTATGCATACAATTGGGACACACTACTTCGTCATAACATTGCGCCGTGAACTTTGACCGTCTTGCTCATAAAACCACTGTGCAGAGGATTGTGGGTCAGAATAGCCAGGAAAGCATGTTGGCTTAGAAAACTGCGAAATGCGACTGGATTAGTAGGACATCCTGGTATTTTTGGCATACTGCATTTGAGATACTATGTATTGGGACATACTAAATTTTTTTCTGCCATACTAAATAGTATAGTAGTATGGATATTGAAACGAGAGAGAAGAAGATGGTTAAGCTTAAACCAGAAAATAACCACAAATTAATGGGGCTAAATTCGAAATTCAGGATGCAGATCAGAACAGAAGTGAGTCCAGAGACATCTAGAGATTAAAAAAGGCAACAGAAAGGACATAGAGTATACAGTATTTACATGGTGGCTGCTCAATAGAATTAGATATACAGTATTATGTAAATGTACTGACATTTTCCTTGAGTGACATTAATGTAATCTTCAGCGCTGATGTTTAATGATGCTGATGTTCATCTCTGAACAGCCGACTTCATATCTTGAATTTAAAAGTTCTGCTCTTACCAACCGCATCTCTAATTGTCCTGGCATTTCGATATTTTATGTGCAGGGTATCAGGGAGTCCGAGAAAGAGCAGAGCTACAAAGAAAGTCACTAACACTCCCCGGTTAGGATGCCTTTGATGTTAAATATGACAGAAATGCAAATTAAAACGGAAATGATTAGTGAATTAATCGATTAGTCAACTGACAGAAAAATAATCAGCAGCAGTTTTGATAATCAATTAATCTTTTAAGGCACATCAATTTTCTTTTTACTATTTTCTGACATTGTGTTGACTAAATAATCAATGAGAAAATAATCACTGGATTAATCAATAATTAGAATAATCAACATTGGTAGCCCTATTGCGATCCCTTATTTGTCAGGATGATTGCACTCTGACCTGTGTACTGATGAACACCTCGACACATGCTGATACAGTAATATGAACCTGAGACTGACAATCCCCAAATACTCATTGATTGCACTCAATTCATTACTGGAGCAACAAAATTCTCTGTTTGCATTGATCCGTTCATTAACTGAGACCTGCATTTTTTTTTTTTAGCAGTTTTTTGTGGCTTTTGTGTGAGAAATTACCCCCCAAAAAATAGTTTGAATGATCCTATTAAACAGCCTCCTTAGTAAAAAGCCACTCTACTTTAGATGAAACGCACATCCTTAGGGATTCTTGTCAGGAATAGCTTCATATGTGAACATCCATTAGCGGATACAAATGGCTTCTGTGATGAGGCTGGCTGCTGTGCGCGTTAATATCTTGCATTACCAGCCTAATGGTATATAAATAATATTTGCTATATACAGTATATACTGTGACATT
Organism: Sebastiscus albofasciatus; assembly: GCA_916701655.1. NCBI lineage: Eukaryota > Metazoa > Chordata > Actinopteri > Perciformes > Sebastidae > Sebastiscus > Sebastiscus albofasciatus. Next base: position 24,534 of record CAKAOI010045280.1, read on the forward strand.
TCTTCAACCACCCAGGTTCTTTGAAAACAAGCAAAGAAGATAAGACAATATTACACGTCCTAGCTCAGATAAAAAGCCATTACATTTAACTTCATCCGCTGGCGTGCTGATTGAAGAAGAGATGTGATGAGTGGGTGTGTGCAGTATAAGGATGAGATGTGTAATGCATTCCTACACATTGTCAACTCCAGGGAAGGCCAGAGCTGAATAAATTCTCACTTATTCTCACCCAATGCTTCTTGCAAATCTACACTGCACACTTACAGTATATCCACCCCCTCCGAATACTCAGATGAGATGGGTTTTATGCTGCCCTAAACAGTTTGGTGGGTGGGGGGATGAGATTTATGAGTACAGGGGTCAATTGGACAAGTAGAACCCTTTGCAGAGAAATCAATGCCATTCTGCAGTGCAGTGCATCTCGAAAGCGAAAGAGCTGAACAGATTCACTGTTACTGCAAGAGGACATTAAAGCCATGGTTCCCCCAGTGCAGCAGCAGCATCTCTGCTCTAAAAATAGAAGCATGCAGCAAAAAGGACTGGTGCTATTTACAGCACTTCGGAGGTCCTACATCTAATTGCATGCATGTTATAAGCTCTGTTGCAAGGACTGATGCAGGGGAATGATCTCAGTCTGTATAGGAGAGGAGTTGGTGATATACAGTGATGGATACTGAATTCCTAAAGGCATATCCTGACATACCTGAGCAGACATGTGCTTATCTCTAAGGAAAAGCATGACAGATTTTGAACTTCGAGTGTGACACCATTTCCCCTTATATCCACCTTCTCATATAATGAGCTTGTCCTTGCTGATTAAACGTATGCACACTTCAAAGGACATTTTAGGGACACAGCTAGGCCTCCTTGTGGCCCACTTCAAGCCCAACCAATACAGATTGTAGCCCATTAAAGATTTATTGACCTTTCATTTCAAAGCCAAAAAAACACGCGCTTCATTCGACTAATATAAGGTTTCTTTTAGTGCAACATTAAGGGGATTATGTAATGAGACTTCTGGTGAGACATCCGTGATGGACAGCCTTCTTAAGACAGACACGTCTTGTAATCATTAATAAAATGCCTCCACTGCAGAAAAGCAGGCGACACATCCTTCCCTAGAAAAACCCGCATTTTATGCCATGATGTGAGATTATTCTTATTATAAGGAGATTATTCTTATTCTAAGGAGAGCGCGTTTTCTTACCGTTCTGTGAGGAGACGGACTGCAGCATCAGAGCTCCTAATATCACCACCGAGAAGGACATGACTGCAGCTCTTCGTTTGCCAGGTATCATCTTCTGGAGATGGAAAATGCCGGTAGGAGAGCAGCGCTATAAAGGTGACCTGAGCTGGATATGATGATGATGATGATGATGCGGTGGATTCACCTCCAACACGCTCCGACTGTATCACACGCAGAGAGGGAAGTGTCGCTATAGCTCTAGGAAGACTAGCAGGAGCCCGTCGGCACTACTGCCAGCTACCTGTGCAGCTCTTCTGCTGTCAGCCCGGTACAGCGAGGAGGGAACCACCTTTTTTTTTTTTTAACCACCCGTTTAATCTTAAATCCCGCGAGATCTTGGAGGAGGAGCGCAGAGAGAGACAAACGAGTACATCACACAACGTCCTGTCTTAAAGTGGAGCAGAAATCAATTATATGAAAACAATATACACACAAGATGGACGGTGTTATTTCTCATCCAGGTTTTTTTTTTTTTTTTACCATAGTCTTTTAGCAATGAAAATAACTTGAGAAAATTGCTTTTAACCAGGTTAATTCATGATAGAGGTCGACTAAGTTATGTAAAGTAGTTTCCAAAGCGCAATGATTTAGAACGTTGATTAAACTGTTGACCGGAACTATGTTTGACAGGTTCTAGAACACATCTGCCAACCAATCAGGAACGAGTATTGCTCAGGTCAGGGATCAGAGACCTTTACTATCAAAAGAGCCATTTTAGGCAAAAATAATAATAAAAAAAATCTGTCTGGAGCTGCAAAACATTTGAGCATTGTGATGAAGGTAACACAGTTTATAGTCTAAGTATGTATAGTATATAAGTCTAATGCAGTTAGGGCCAAAGTGCAAATGTACAATGGAGTATTAGGGCCACATTGAGGGAAAAAACATCTGAGATTTGAATAATAAGAAGAAGAAAAGTCGTAATATTACGAGAATAAAGTCAACTTTACGAGAAAAAAAGTCGTAATATTACGAGAATAAAGTCATAACTTTACGAGAAAAAAAGTCGTAATATTACGAGAATAAAGTCATAACTTTACGGAGAAAAAAGTCAGAAGTTTACAAGAAAACGAGGTTGTCTAAATTATGTAAAGTAGTTTCAAAAGCGCAATGATTTAGAACGTTGATTAAACTGTTGACCGGAACTATGTTTGACAAGTTCTAACGGACATCTGCCAATCAATCAGGAATGAGTATTGCTCAGGTATTGATACTAACGGTATCCAATGCTTAACAAACCGCTATTAAGCCTGAAACTGTGCTATGGGTCAAGCAGTAACTCAGGCTGACATAAGCCTTGACCTCAACAGCACCTGGGGCTTTAAGTAGACTTCTAATCCTATTTCTCTTTGAACTAATATAGGGTAATGGCAGCCTCGCACACCTACAACACAGTGCAACCTTGGCAAAAAATAAAAAGCCTTTATTCAAATGGCTATTTCATGATGAAATGCTAAAAACATGCTGGAACATGTTCAGATTGGGTAACAACCACACAACAACAACAACAACACACAGGCCTATACCCTGAAGAATGCTGTTTGTCCCGCTATGCGTGGGTTGTTACCCAATCTGAACATGTACCAGCATGTTTTTAGCATTTCATCATGAAATAGCCATTTGAATAAAGGCTTTTTATTTTTTGCCAGAAGAGTGCCTTGGACTCCCCTTTTTTTAACCTTTGTGTACCCTACCAAAGAGCACCTTCACACTGACTTGAACTTCCGAGCACTGTCTTACTTATTGGAGTAGGACTTACAGGATATGGACTCAGCTCCAATGCAAAAAGGGCAGAGTGAGTCCAAAGACAGCATTAGCCTATACTCACCTGTAATATCAATCCAACAGCCATTATGTGGCAACAAAACAGGACATAGGTTCTGAGTGTGTGGTTCCCCTCCAAATTGCATGGAAACACTATGGTCACATTTTTCTCATACTACTCGTTATATACTTTATATGAAGCCTTCAAGAAGCAGCAGACAAAAAGTGCAAACTGTGAACAAACTGGAGAATAAGCCATTAATACTGCATCCATTCCACTTAATTAATCCACCAAGGTCCAGAAGAAACGCAAAAGAATGAAGGAGGCTGATGGACTGTTTTGTATTGTTAAGCAAGTCTAAGTGAAATGCAGTGCCTTGCTATTGTAATCAATTAAGTAAATCATGTTAATTATTTTTCAAATATGATGCAGTATGTGGAATAAGGAAAGGATTTAAAATGTTTTTTATCTAAATCTGTTTCACAGATGAAAAAAAGCAATTTAGGAAGATTATCCTGGCAAAACATCCTTTTTTACCTGTTCTTAAATCAAACACAGGAGACATAACAATTAAGATCAGACCTAGAAAATGGAGAAGAAATATTTTGTTTTAATATAAAGATTTATTTTAAACATTGTCCAATTTGAAATCATTTCAAATCTTTCATTTATGAAAAAAAAACTTTTATTTCACAGTGTTAAAATCTGTACACGAACTTTACATCTACTCTTTACATGATTTCCTAATTAAAGCAAGAGCTGTAAACATAAGAGTTGTACAGGTAATACATATTGTATCTGTCTCATTATGTATATCACATTATTCCAACCAAAGACTGCCAAGCTAAAGTTTCCTGTAGCTAGTCTCAGTAGATGTTTTGTGGTGCATTTACCGTTTATGTGACACTATGGACCTTCTGTATGGAAGATTTTAAATGTCTAATAAAAACAAATTAAAGGAATAAAGTGAAACAATGAAATATTTATTTTTCATGTAAGCATTAACTGTATCACAATTAAATGAAAACATATGTTAAATGATAATTAGTTACATTTCGCACACAAAACCCACATTTTTATTTTCATGTCATTCATGTTTAACTTTTTTCCCAGCAAAAATACTTCTCCACAGTAACCTTACAATTGAAATGCAGGTGAATGTTACTAGCAAAACAACTGCCAACAAAGCAGCGATGACATCAACGGAGTTGTAAACAAACCAGGACATTTTGTTGGACTGTGTCTGCAGGTGACGGGCTCCTTTATGTCTGATGACATATTCTATCCAAAACACTGCCTGGTCCAGTGGCTTCATGGGCTGATCTCTGTGCAGCCTTGAGAGCCTCTGCATGTTTTCCCTGTAAGAGGAATTGTAAAGAGCTGTCTTCAGGGCATCTGCAAAGATGTGTCTGTCAAGCTCGGCAATATCCACAATCATAGCTCCTCCCTTTGCTCTGATTCTGGAGAGATTGTCAGGCTGATCAAAGAATAAGGGAAGTCCAACTACAGGAACTCCGTG
>CAKAOI010045281.1:0-48049 GCA_916701655.1 Sebastiscus albofasciatus
GTACTGACAAGAACTAGAAAAAGAGATCATATTACTCCTGTATTAGCTTCTCTACACTGGCTCCCTGTAAAATCCAGAATAGATTTTAAAATCGTCCTCCTCACCTACAAAGCGCTAAACGGTCAGGCCCCATCATATCTTAAAGAGCTCATAGTACCCTACTACCCCACTAGAGCACTGCATGGGGATTTATATTAATCGATTACAAAGTATAACCTTGCCAAGTGGCAAGAGAGAACAGCCTTCACAAAAGTTCAGTATACAAACAACCCTCTTTATGAAAATCAACATGCATAATAGCATAAAACCAAATACATATTAGGGGAAAATACAACATAGAACTCACTGTGTATTTCTAAAACTAACAACTACAACTGTTCAGCAGTTTCATCGATGATATTTGACAAACTCCACATGGATAATAGGGATGTACTGATACCGATACTGAATTGGATATTGGGCCGATACTGAGTCAAATAGCTGGATCGGGGATCTGTGCCAATGGGACCGAGCTGTTCAATTCTATGTTTATATACTATATACATTATATACTGGAATTTTAATTCCTGTTTAAGTTTTGACCAATGTGTTGCTGTATTTAAAAGGTTGAACACCTGAACTGCAATTCCTGTTAATGTGTACATTTATTATTTTAATAATAAACAATTCAGTAAATGTATATCTATGTATTTAATTATTACATTTTGTTTTACAAAGTTAGGAAAGCAATGTTTAAGTCGAGCCTGATGTTGTCTTTCACATAAAAGAATGATCCCAGTTACTTCTTCCACACAGCGAGGCATACAGCTTATTAATTCAACACTGGTATCAGATCGGTTTCGGCCGATACCCAAAGCTGCTATCGGTATTGGGACTGAAAAAGTTGGATCGGTGCATCCCTAACAGATAATAAAACATTTCTCCTCAAAAAGCACCGAAATGCACAGATGACAATATAAACTGACTCCATGATTCCAAGTTTTCTTCCATCAAATGGTGTCTGGAGATATTATCAGGCAGGAGTGTTCATTCTAAATTGCTATTACTTTAATTTTCCTGTGATATGTGTACAACGCACACCTGTTCAGAATCACTGCTGACACAAATGAACTGCCACCCAGTGATTTAAACAGATTACGTCTAATGTTCTGCAAAAAAGGAGAATTTTATTTTTTCACTTTAAACGTTGCTAACTTGACAGAAAATACACTTTTCTGTTTTTCTTCTAAAACTCACAACGTGTCGAAATCAGCTTTGATAAAAAATAAAAAGTGTAAATATACAAATCATGATTAGACTGTACAGTATACATGAGTATAATAAGGTAGAAATCACAATCACACGTAAAAAGATGGAGGCATTGTGTCCTGAATGCGTCCTGATTTGGGAACAGTTTGTTCTGTGCAATCAGTCTTTGGAAAATGACATTTCATACAGTATGCTCAGGGTAGAAGTCACAATCACAGGTTAAAGGTTCGTATACTTAGGGCCAACATTTCCATTTCATGAGGTATTTGAACAGTGACGAGAGTATACACCCCTTTTACGACTACCAGTAAATAAGCGCTGACAGCGGAGTGACACTAGGTTCCAGTGATATCAGGAGCAACAGTATGGTAGAGGATGAGGAGGAATCTATTTGTACAACAAACTACAATCAGTACGCAAAACATTCTTTAAAAAACACAAGTTTCATTGAACAGTCTGCTCTCTAATCAAATCTAATCATTCAAATGGAGTCAAATTTGTACTATTGAGAAATTATCAGGATCTTAGCTGCAAACATTTTCACCACCTCAGAGGAAAAAATTATCCCACCGTAAACTAGAGCTTTGCATACAGTATATAACAACAGAACTAGACAGTACAAAGTCAGTGACAAACCGAAAGGCACATCTCTCACACCGACAGACAGAGAAGTAAAACAAGCAGGAGGAATGGGTGAGGAGGAGGAAAATGAGGGACACATCTGGTGTTCTTTCTCCTCGTGCAGTTGTAGAAAACTGCTACATTCAGTTATTTATCATGTGGGTGAACTGCAGGTGAGGGGAATGGGCTAACAATAAGTGCGGCATGCTGGGAGACCAAGTTCTTCTAGTTTCGTCTCTCCCTGCTGCTAAAAAACAGGTCATATTAAATAGTCACAACTGTCGTAATAGTTTTTGTGTCACTTCAAATCATTTACAGAGGTTCACACTGAGAGAGGAGCTGGGTGCACCTGCAGTACAGCCATCGATTCATTTTTATTCAGTAAAGGAAGGGACAGATGGCTTGTTGCATGACGCAATCTCTCTTACAAAATGCAACATCTAATAAATAATTTAAACTTTTGTTTATGTGAATTGTAAACTATTTTACCATCATTCTGTTGGATTAATTGTTTCTTTGGGATGAAGTCTTGTGCGAGTGTCTTTTGTGTTGCCAAAGCGCTATGGTCTTTGGGAACTGAATTCAGGTGTGTCGAAAAGAAATCTCAATTCGTATAAATGTGGTACAAATATATATATTAGGGTTGTCAATCAATTAAAATATTTAATCATGATTAATTGCAAATTAATCACACATCTTTTATCTGTTCAAAATGCACCTTAAAGGGAGATTTGTCAAGTATTTAATACTCAACTAATAAAATGTATTTTTGGAAATCAATTATCAACACAAAACAATGACAGATATTGTCCAGAAACCCTCACAGGTACTGCATTTAGCATAAAACAATATGCTCCAATCATAACATGGCAAACTGCAGCCCAACAGGCAACAACAGCTGTCAGTGTGTCAGTGTGCTGACTTGACTATGACTTGCCCCAAACTGCATGTGATTATTATAAAATGGGGATGTCTGTAAAGGGGAGACTCGTGGGTACCCAGAGAACCCATTTACATTCACAGATCTGGAGGTCAGAGGTCAAGGGACCCCTTTGAAAATGGCCATGCCAGTTTGGAGTGTTATTTAGCCTTTTTCCTGACAAGCTAGACATGGTTGGTACCGATGGATTCCTTATGTTTTCTAGTTTCATATGATACCATACTCTAGCTTTAAAACTGAGCCGCTACAACCTTAAAATTGCAAGTTGTGGCATTAAAACAAATTTGCGTTAACGCATTATTATCGCGTTAACTTTGACAACACTAATATATATATATATATATATATATATATATATATATATAGCACCCCCGCGGTTACAGATAATGGATGGATGGATAATGCAGCACAATCTCTGGCATTCGGTGCCTGTATGTATGTAATCACCTTCACTATATGCTATGCCGGCTTGCCTAGCCAGGGAGCCTATTTTCACTGTATTCTCTGTAGAAGACAATGAGGCATCTGATGAAGCAGAGTGCCAGAGAGTTCAGATCACACTCTGCTAATGTAAATGTCATCACCACAAATTCGCTGTGACACTGCACAGAATCTATGTCCAGCCTTTGCCGTTGTTCCCCCTCTGTGAACTCCTGCCAGTGCCCATCTTCTCTCCCTCTTCATGAACCTCTTCAGCAGCTGGTGGTTTCGGTAGTGTCCAGTAGCTGCTTGGCCGCAGTGGCTTCTCCGTTACTGGGGTCGGTCTTCTTGTCGGCCACGGCTCTGGACGTTGGTTTCTGCTTGCGTTTGATGTTGAACACATCCCACCTCTCAGACAGCAAACCCTTGTTGAAAATGATGGACGCCAGCCAGGAAAAGAGCAGGATGGATACGAGCGAGATGAGCATGATGGCGGTGCGGAAGGGGAAGTACTGGGTTAACGTTCCCTCCTTATCCAGCCGGCAGCCGGGGAACTGGATGGCGGGCGGGAGGCCAATGAGGGGCTCGCCGCTCAGGATCCTCATGATGATTCCTATCAGGTAGCCCACGGTGGCTCCGTAGCCGTTAGACACCTTGAAGAAGAGGACGCAGACCAGCTGGGGGAACATGATGGTGTAGGACATGTCAACGCCCACAAGCCAGAAGACCAGGACGCTGCTGTCCAGAAAGGTGAGGGCAGTGCCAGCCAGACCCACCACCACCACTGAGATACGGATCACCCACTGCATCTCCCGGTCTGACGCCTGAAGGAGCAAGAGAATGACAACAAGAAGGACAAACAGAGTTAAGTTGCACATCACACCTTGCTATAGTAAGGATCTCAGGATCATCTGGTCTTGAGTACAGTGGATGTAGTCACCGCGACGTCACCTATTGGTTTGTGGACTGTGGTTTTGAAGCCTTGAGTTTGGCATTTTGGACGTCGCTGTCTTGGCTTCTTGCAGAAGTGACATGAGAGGGTGGAGCTAAGTACAACCGAACGCTGAATAAGACATTTTTAGACGACCAAAAAGTTATAATTAACTTTCATGAAATGAAAACACTGTGAAAGGGTTAAAGTTCTAAGACGGAAACACAGACAACTCCCAGACCGGACAACGCCGTGGTAGCGACCTGTCAATCACAAGGAAGCCACGTCCTAAAGCATCCCCTGCTTTATGATCTATCTGACTCTAAATGGGACCATCATTAATGTGTCATTCTTTTTCAGGATGAACACCATGCTGTATTGAAGAAGACTTGAAACTAGCGATTGAGACCATAAACTCATGTTTATAATGTTTACTAAGGTAATAAATCAAGAGAGAAGTAGACTCATTTTCTCATAGACTTCTATACAACCAGACTTCTTAAAGCAATCAGAGGAGTCGCCCCCTGCTGGCTGGTAGAAAGAATGCAAGTTTAAGGCTCTTCCACATTGGCTTCACTTCTCAGACCCGGGAAGTGGCCCACTGGTCTTGAGGCCTCCTGCGCCAAGAGATCCTCTAATGAAGACACAGTACCCATACAGTAGGTTACAGCACTACAAGACCCCAACAGTGAAGTGGGTCATTGTATGGAACATTCCTTGGAGGCGTAATAATGAAATCATTGTTGTAAGAGAGCAAACATCATAAACAAGACTCAATGTGAAACAGTGGGCATAAAGTACATAATGTACATACTGTACATACTGCACAGTACGCCCACATACTGTGCCCAGTATTTACAGTATTGTAAAGTCAGTAGCTACAAACAGGGCTGCTCTATTGCTCTATTAAAACTAGCACTGAGAAGTTACATTCCAGCCTCTCATGGCTCACCATTGAGCAAACCATATAGTCAAACATGGCCACATTTTTCCAGCTGTACAATAAACTCAAAGATTCTATTTGACCAAATGGCTTACTGTAATAACACACATAACCACAACACCAGATTTGCCAATAATGGTCATATTGTGGTAACCTGCCCAAAGATGAACTCATTGAAAAAAACACTAATTTACGGCACGGGTTCTCAAACTTTTTTTTCAAACATTTTCCAAGGACCACCTCATAATCGTAACACCGATTAAGCATAATGCTTACTACCATTTGTACTCTTAGATGCCATTGGAACTATTTGTGTTCTAAAACCTTTCAACATAAATACTTCGGAACTGTTTGATGATGATAAACAGAGACACATTTCAATTTGATGTCGCTTTAGCTTGACCGGCTTCATGGCTTCGTTCGCTAGCACCTGAAGACACAGGACACATTTTAGTCTCCCGTCGCTGTCGCTCAATATAACTGTTGTCATATTTTCTCAGTTTAGCTAGTTTCAAATTAGCGTCACTTGACGATGTGGACTGATTCAGATATTTCTCCATGCTTGCCAGCTAGCTAGCTGGCTAATAAGTTAAGCTAAGCAGCAGCAGGAACGGTCCGTTGCGTCCTGATTGAAAAGACTGATTTAAGACAGATTGACGTGATGTGTCACAATCATATCAGAGTTTCTATTGGCCCAAAGCTAACATGGGTGTGGGAGTAATGAACACAATATGCTTGTTTTATTGCTGCAAATGGCCCCCATCTGTAGATATTCACTTTTTTATATTGACACAGTCTCTGGGCTGTAAATGTCTGTAAATTAATTTAATCATAGGGGTATTCCAGATATTTAATATTGATTCAGTATTGCATAAATTAGGAGGAGACAGATTCAATCTAAAATCAATATCAATAGAGGCTATTTGCTTGGGTGAGTTTTGTCTTTGAATATAAGAAGGTTTAACAGAACTTACTGCCCCACAAATCTAAAACACAGTATGTACATATTTGGTAATAACTAAGACCAGAATCAGACTTTTTGACCTCTGTTTGAGCACATACAAATGACAAATGTGCAGAAAATAAATAAACAAATCCAACCTCTTAGTGACTGAATTTGTAATACCACATGAACAAAGCAATAGCAAAAAATCAACTCATAACAGAAAAAAATAAGCCACCAGATAAACTAGTCCTGCTAAAAGGTAACTAGCCTAGCTTAGCAGACTAGCAGTAACTACCTTCTCTGCAGCCCGCAGTAGAATTCACACGATCAACCTTTAAAGTACATATTCAAACATATTAAATTAAAAATGTGACAATGACTGGATCAGACTACAACAGAGGCATACAATTAAGATTTTGTTACAGAGTTTAGCAAAGAGCCCTCAAACTTCAAACCCTCTTTTCTCAACAGCAGTATTCATTATTTGGTTACGGACATGCGCACAGTCAATATTTTTCTCCAAGATTCTCACCTGCTTCCTGATAATGTTCTTGTAGATATTTGAGGAAAACAATGAGGCGGAGGACAGAAGAGCTGAGTCCATGGAAGACATGACAGCAGCAGCTACGGCTCCGATGCCGATGATGGAGACGTAGGGGGGGGTGAGGAACTGCAGGGCGATGGGGAGGATGGAGCCTGCCTGGTCACGCTCATATGGGGTGGGCAATCCATAGCTGGTTGAGTTCCAGTCTGGGAGGAAGGACAGATGAATATTTGGATTGAGACTGAAGGGATGTTTGAAAAACCGAGTGAAGGAATAAATGAATCAAGCAAGAAAAATGGGTTAAATCTGATAAACAAAGCTTAATTCAGTGAAATGATGAGAAAAAAATTATAAATTCAGATTTTTTCAAATGCAAAAGACGAAGGCCAATGAAGACAGTAGATTTAGGATTGGACTAAACTAAGATTATTGGACTTCCTCACAAACAGACCCCAGTCAGTTTGGATTGGTGGTTACACCTCCTCCACACACCCCCCAGGGCTGTGTGCTCAGCCCCCTGCTGTTCACACTGTACACCCACAACTGCAACCCCCAACATGGACAGAACTTTGACAGTTGTGAAGTTTGCGGGCGATACCACCATCATAACATACTGGATTACAAACAACAAATGATTAGACTTCATGGTCTCCAGGTTTCTTCCCAGTAATCGGGGAGTTTTTCCTGGCCACAGTGCGCTTGGTGGATCTTGTTGGGTCCCTAGACTATGGTGTACGGTCATAGACCTGCTCTATATATAAAGCGTCTTGAGATAACTTCTGTTGTGATTTGACGCTTCACAAAATTAAATTGAATTGAATTGAATTGAATTGAATATAGAGAGGAAATCAACAATCCTGCAGAGTGGTGCTCGGAAACTATCAATAAACATTATTTGTATGGCTATTATAAAGTTAAAACTGATGACTATAATACCTTGGTTAATAAATACTTTGTAAAGCATCTGTAAACATTATTTTGATAGTTAATACTTTGTTAATGGTTAATAATTGGTTTCTGGTCCTCTGATCTATTTACATAATATTTATAGATGTTATACAAACGCTTTCTTAAAGGGTTACAAATAATTTAATAATCACCAACAAATACTTAACATAATATATAAAATAGTATAATGTGTGCAACAATAAACTGTTAATAGTTTACTAATGTAATCAGAATGCTATTGTTATTGTCTCTTATCATCTATGATACAATATATAATTTATAAACTAATGATTTCATATTACACAAACTAATGACAAAACAACAGACATTATAGCATTACTAATAATTAGTAAATATTATTAATTATCATTCCATTGTTTGTTAACAGTAAAACAACTATTAATTAAGTTTAATTACCTATCCATTGACCATTTATAAATGATGGTTATTATAAAGTGTTGAAAAGGAAAGCTTGCTTAAGAATTTTCCAGAGCTGTAAGTTAAGAGTGTGTACCTGTAGATGCAGCCACAGCCCCCACCAGAATGGAGGGGATACCCAGCACCAGGCAGAAGCCTGCAGAGGCGAAGCAGGTCACTTGAGCCTGGGTGTAAGATGAGGCGGACAGGATTCTTTGGTAGAATGCCTGGTAGGCCAGACCACCCAAAGCCTGGCACAAACACACAGTTAGACATGATGACAGGAATCAGTTGGTACAGCAGTACAGGACAAGAAAGAACAATCCTCTCTTGACTTTGCTGTTGTTATACTTGTCTGTTTGCTCATCTAATGAAATAAGCCCATTTAATTTAACTGATGTGATGGCAGGAGTTATGTAAATACTGCATAAGCTGTGAATTAGACAACATTTAGCGCTGTCTGTGTGTGTGTATTTATAATGACCTCTCCCACTCCACTCACCAGGAGCATGAAGTCATCAAACCACTTGCCGGCCTCATCCAGCTCCACCGTGCCGACCCAGGGAGCCTGGAAGGTCTGGTTGTAGGCCGTCAGTGAGATGTCCATAGAGTGAGGGTTGGTCAACAGGAAAGGAACACACACCCACTGTAAACACAAAGATACAGCTAATCTGATCATGGGCTCAGTGGGGGAAGTTTTCAGTTCGTCTCTGAACAAAGTTAGAGTTAAAGCTCCGGTTTCTGACTGTTGCACGACATCTGCAGCACTCTTATACCACATACATGGTTAAAGTGTGGGTAAAGTAAAATCAGAGATTTGTTTCTTAACACATTATAGCCTACATGTTAGAAAAGAAGTGCTGAAAACTTGAAAAGACTGTGAACCATGTAGTACTGAATTGTGGAGTTAGACTGTTAAACTGTTTTTCTCCATTTTTGTGTTTAGGATTTTGCCTAAAATGGCCTGAAATCATGGCTCGCTGACGCACTGGAGCTATCCTTAGCATAACACCTCACCTAACACTAGGCCTATATAAGCACATAGCATGATGGTTCTCCCACTCAATGGTGAGTTACAACCCTTACTTACCACAGCCTACAGTTTGCTAGCAGTGGTGTAGTGGCCATCAAAGTAATCTTGCTTCTTTTGACCTGTTAGCAAGCAAGCTAACAAGCTTTTGGCAAGCTTAATTGTTAAGTAATTTTTATCGATGACCTTTTCTCCCCTTTTTAAATAACGTTTTATTGAACGACAAAATGTAAAATCCTGGGAACGCAATGCCAGGAGGAGTAAACAACACAATACAAGGAAAATAGAAAGAAGTTCAGAGAGCTGTTGTGACTGACTAGCGCATTAGCGGCTAGCTTGCCTTTAACGTTTGAGAGTAGTGAAGGTAACGCGCAAATTGCAAAACTATTGCGAGATGGTGAAGGTTAGACATTGACCTTGAATGGTTGAGGATAGAATAGGTTGTCGGGCAGCAAGTCTCGCAAGAATTTTTGCAATTTGAGGGTTACCTTCTCGACACGACCTTACGTCACCAAACTTCTACAACCACATGTTTCACAAAGATTTATCAACTTATTTAAACGGAAGCCATTTTGAACACTACATGAGTCAAATAGAGAGGTGATGTCCCGCCATTCCGGTGGACCACTATGGTCCACATTTCTGAAAAAATATGAATGGTAGTCACAAAAAACAAAAAAATGTTTGATCCGGTTTGAATTGCCAGGAGTCACTCGATAAAACACATCAGGTAAATTAAGATTATGTTAGCTAAATAGTGTATATTGTGCGAGATGAGAGATGTAGTTCACTGAGCGGTTTCACACAAAACTAAATGATACTACAACAAACCTACGATAAACTGTGACTTTCTTGACTTGCAAAATTATCTTTTTGTCATGATGTCACCTGGCAGTCTAGTTTTCCCTGTGTTTCCTCTGTTTCCCTGTCCTTTTGTCTCCTGTGTGTTTTACCCTGTCTGTCTAGTTTGTCTGTGTGTAAGGAGGTGTGGGTCCACGTTTTGTTAACTAGAACATAACACTTTTAGATGGACAAACATCATATGTGTGATTCGTGGCACAATTCAATTAAAAAAAGATTTGTCTTTCGCCATTGACTACCATTCGTACTTTTTCCGAACTATGGTCCCATGGGGTCCACCGGAAGGGGCGAGACTTTGCCTCTGTATAGCTGTCACAGTTGTCAAATAAGCGTATGAAATCAGTACATGCTTTAATTTAGCAGGTAATTTAATCAGCTAGTTAATAAGCTACCAGGTACCCTGCAGAAGAACATTTGATCCCTCTGTATTCCTTCAACCACTTGTTTCTATGATGTAGTTGAGTGAGTAATCTGATAGGATACATGATACTAATAGAAGAATGGAGCTGGAGCTCTAAGGTTCCCCGACCTGTTCGTTCACAATGGCCGCTGTGTGAATGTGTTAATGGATGTTACGCACCAGACTGACAAAGATGAGGATGAGCTGGATGACGTCTGTATAGGCCACAGAGTAGAGCCCCCCCAGCAGTGTGTAGATGATGGCCACCACTGAGGAGATGCAGATGGAGTAGACGTAGGACAGGTCCAGGATCACACTCATAGTTCCACCTGGAGCAACACAACAGAGCGGTGAGCATCGGAGGACTGACGGAGACAAAAAGTTTTACAGCAAGTTGTCTAATGTTCAGGCGTTGGTTGCTAAAGATACATGCAACTGCTTACTGTGATAGTTGAATTAAGTGTTTTATTAGGTTCTCAGTCTCTCTTTCGCTTTTAAATATTTTCCCTCTCACACAGACACATACTGTACATATACATGCATCCACTCATATGTACTGTACTTATACTAAAGATGTACTAAGAAGCTAGGCAGTGCCATTGTCTTGTTATACTGTTCATATATCTTAATGCAGTATTTTACAAAAACACGTTGACAAATCAACTTTTACCAACAAAAAGCTAAACAAGTTACACGTAAGCATGGGTGGCTTTGGTTTAAGTATTTAAAAAGCAGCAAGAGCTTAGATAAAGCAACAAGCCAACATAGAAGTGATAATGATAAAATTATAACAAAACAAAAACTGTACAGAAACACTTAACAGAAGCAGCCTATTGATTGTGACTCCAAAGTATGCCTTTTTCACCCTCTTGGATGAATTATCACCCTAATACTGATAATTCTTTATTAAGTAAACAAAATCAAGCAGAAGGTAAAAGAAGTGTCTTCAAGTAGCGAAAGAAATGTGTAAAAAATAATGTATAAGTAAATGTAATCATGTGAATAATAAAAAAGACATCTTGTTACTCAAACAAGGCAAGCAAAACATCACTACCTTCACTGTCTCTTCTCCCACATTGCCAGGGTCCCCCCAGCAGCAGCCTGCAGCCACACCACAACAATGCCCTTAAACAGAGAAGTGTCAGATCGGCACCATCGATCGCCACTCACCACCCTGCTGACCCCTCACCCAGCTAAAACCACCCCGTCTTTGCACCCTCTTTACGATGCATACTTCACCGTTTTCACCTCACCACTTATCCTTTCACCCAATGTGTTTGACATTTTTGAAATCTGATATCTTACCCGGAAGCTTTTTGTCACCTCCTTTTTTTCCCCAGCTGCTTTATCGTATTATCTAAAATAGTTGGTTGTTGTTTCTTTACTCTACAGACAGACTGACCTAACCCACTTAATTGCCATTAAAACAAGATAGTAAATACTATAGTTATTAACAACCTGTTCACACTTGGCACAAAAATGCAATTTGTTAGGTGAGCGCTAGATACAGATACATTACAAATATATTATGAGGTGGTCAATGTAGACATGACCACAATGATGAACTGCAAAGTTTACTACGCATAACAACCGACTTTTATTTTGAACTTTTTTCAGTTTTTCTCTGTTGCTTTGCGGTGTTTTGTGTTAACAGTCTGACGGCACTTCATGAAATAGTCACACAATTTAATCTATTTGATTCATGTACATAAACACAAATTTCCTTTTTTTGTTACGCTCAGCATGACTTTCAACAACGTGTGTGTTCCTACGAATGTCCGGCAACACGTGACACACGTGTCAATTTCCGCTCCAGTCTTTTCAAAATAAAACTACTTAGTTAGGTTTCAGAACAGATCGACTTGGTCAGGCTTAGACAACAAACTACTTAGATGGCTTTAGGAAAAGATCGTGGTTTGGGTTAAAATAACTCCAGAAGTGCTGTAACTTAAGTACAGAAGTTACATGACAAATAAATTAACTTTGACTTGTGGTTTCACATGGGACACTGACAGCGCTTTGCTGTCCTGTGTTTTCTGACCCACCCATCTACCTCGACCTCCTCCCTAAGCAGCTGCTTTTTACAATGACGTGGATTACAAACAAATTGATTTTGCTGAGCGTAGCAGTTCATGACTATTTCACGAACTGCTGTGCGACCGGGCTGTTTGTGCACTTTTTTCATTTACAATAACTGAAATGTTATTAGACCCTATTTACAAGTGGTCAGTTGAGATGAATTCTGATGCCATGTGTGAACTGAAATCCATCTCAACTACATCTAGACCTGTTCTGGATATGTCTGGATACACATCCAGATTCAACAGGGTACTACAGGGTTCTGCTCTGTGCTGAGCTGTGCTGTTCCCCTCCAAGCTAAATTTAGCAATTGTAAAGGTGGAATGAGATTTAGGGTCCCCTGGGACTTAATGGGCAGTACCAGGGATGGACAGATTGAAAGAGCTGCCTAAATACCCCGTGTTGTTTTTAGATCCATGTCCCACTTTCACACAACTCATGCTTATGTGTGCGTGCACGACCACCAAAACACACCATATGCAGCCTTTCTGTCCCGTCCCCTATTCCTTCCCAGCAGAAATTTGACCATGACTGTGCTGACTGACAGATTGACAGCACATGGGAAGTGTGTTTTAAAAGTGAAATCCTTTCTGGCACTGAACCACCAACACACACCCGCTCAAGCAGACCATGAAGCTCAGTTTATACTACACATACACACACATAAACAAACAGTCTCCCAGCAACAAGTCCCGTGGGTCAAATGCTCAGTCTCTCGAGTGTCAAGTGTTTATGTGTGTGTGAGTGCCAAGCGCACGTCTTGGATGAAAGCATAACTGTCCCAGACACAAAGTTTTACTGAGGAGTGAGGGGTCCCCTGATTTTTTTTTACATATGTCTATATTTAATAGGATCATTCCTGCCTCCCTACCGGTCCTTGTGTGGAGCGTCAGCACAGCATACAGTGCTACCTTGGTGATTCACACTGTCAATGGATTTCACTGTTTCCCTTCTTTTTACACACAGACAAGACATGATAATTCAGCATGTAACATTTACCCTCTGTCAATCAGTCAGAGCCCTGGAACAAACAATGGAAAACAAGTCTCTAATGACACAACAATCTGGTTTGAATAATTGATCACCTTTCACAATCAACAGGCTGCTCGATGCTTAACCCCCTTTTTCAAATAACACTGGAAAAGAAAACAGCATTAAAACACAAGAAAACATTATGTACACACACACACACACACGCACACACAGAGAGACTTTTTCTCTCACGCACAGTCACACTGCAGAGCACTTACACACTTGTATCCACTATGAAAGCGCATAAACACACAAATACGCACATACTTAAATTATCACTTAGTGCCACTTTAATCTTCAAATGAATCATCTTGTCATCTGAACAATGTTCCACATGACACAATAATAATCCATATAAATAATAATAATAATAATACACTGCAGCAGTTAGTTATTTTTAGTGACTGACCCTCAATGTGCTTGTAAAGGTCAACTAGACAGCAAACCGTCTACAGCATCTGGGTGGAAAACATTTAATATGCCTGTAATCTTTTCTATTTAGAGCTTGGAATTGTAAATTGTAAAGTATAAAATAAGCCCAGCATGGTACAGCTCAGCTTGGTTCATTATGCACTGTAGTTTATTTATTAAGTTTGCTAAGCAGCATCCCCTAACGTCACTGATGCTACGCCTGTCAAGCTTTCCTCACACGGCACATTATGCAATTCACTGTGTTAAAGTTGGCATATTTGCAACTTGTAATTCATGGTCATTTTTTAAATGATGGGTCCTAGATTTCAGACGGAGGTAGGCAAACGCAGGTTTCTTATTTATAGCCAGCAACTCTTGATTTTGTCCGCTGAAATTACAAATGTCACTGGCAGATTCTATCATCTGTAGAATCTGTAAAAAATAAATTAATAAATATATAAATGACTCGATAAATAAATAAATGTGTCATTAAATTTATCATATATAATGTAAAAAATAAATGTAATCATTAATTAATTGATCTAATGTGACATAAATTGATATTTCTGTTTTAATTTGCTTCTTTATTTATTTATCTTTGTATTAATTCCCTTATTTATTTACTCTTTTGTTTAATTTTCCCTTTTATTTATTGATGTAGTTATTTTTATTACATTTTAAATTATTTTTTATTTATTATATATTATATTTTTTATTTGTATTTATTTATTTATTTTGCAATTATTTTTTACTTATTTCATATATATATTTTTAAATGTATGTATTTATTTATGTATTTATGCATCTATTTATTTCTGCACAATTTTCATTTTACATTTCACCCCTTATTTATTTCCCCAAACTTGTTTATTTCTGTATTCTTTTCTTTATACATTTCTTTACTCATTTCTTTTTACATGTCTTTATGCATTTCTGCCTCATTATGCAAATGAGGGGACTGTCACTCAATGTGCATACATTAATGCATAAATAAATACATATAGTTACAAATAAATATGAAATAAATAAAAAATGATTGCAAAAATAAATAAATTAATAAATAAATAAAAATAAATGAAATGATGAAATTAAATGAAATGAATTAATGAAAAATAAATACATTTAAAACTTAATAAAAATAAATATATAAATAGATAAAAGGGAAAATATAACAGAAGAGTGAATACATAAGGGAATTAATACAAAGATAAATAAATAAAGAAACAAATTAAAACAGAAATATTAATTTATATCACATTTGATCAATTTAGTTTTTTTTATTCAATTATTTTTGATTTTGGTAGGTTCCGTCCTCCAATTGAGAATCTTGTAAATGGGTCTTAACTAGGTTAAGACTATGACTAGACTAATTATATCATGACGATCTGTCTACCAAATATAATGCTAGCTTGGTTAACATTGCTGGGGTCCAATAAAGAGTATTGGAGGAGCTACTAATGCTACCCTAAACAGTGGTGGATGAGCTAGTTGTAAACAGGGCCTTTTCTAAGGGTAAGCTAACCTGTAACCCTAAAAACGAATGTAGTTATTTAATGACATAATCCTTGGCTTTAGATGTAATCAGTAGATGTAATCAGTTACTACTGTAATAATATGGTCATATCTGGTAGTTAGCTGGACATGCTAATGATTGCAGCTTACATCAGAGCACACTGTTTAATCCATTTCTTACTCTTCGCTTGTAAAAAAGACCCTCCTAACTCTTTATATACAAAGTATACTGTATACATCAGACCGGCACATACGGGACTTCGCAAAAAGTCAAGGCCGCGGCCCTTCAGGGCGAAAGAAAACTGAAGATCCCAAAGACTTCAATGCAGTTTGAGGTGTGTTTGCATTGTAATTTTGACAAGTTTGTATGCATTCATCAGTCTGATGCTGCTTTAACGTTAATGTATGACTGTATTACTGCAGCAGCCTTCCACTCAAGCTAACGTTAGCTAGTGCTAGTCACTGTCACCAGCATCATTTAGCCGTTTAGCACACTGACAGTGAACATCAACGTATCGTATGAGCCTCAGATGTCAGTGTGAAAGCCTCGTTAACCCGCTACACAACAGCTGCTCATCGTTTCCTCTCCTGTGACAGCGAGTTTCTTTCACCCTAAAAGGGAGCGCAGCCTCAGAGAGGACGCCATGCTGGTCTGGTCTATAGCTTGGAGCCATAAAGCCATGCTGGTCTGGTCTATAGCTTGGAGCCATAAAGCCATGCTGGTCTGGTCTATAGCTTGGAGCCATAAAGCCACGCTGGTCTGGTCTATAGCTTGGAGCCATAAAGCCCCTCTATTATATCTTTTTTAGGACACGGTAGGGGAACAAATCAGAGACCAGCGTTTTTTGATTTATTGTTGGTGCAACCAAATACACAGCAACTCTTCAGCATAGCATTATTACTATTAGCTTAAAGTTTAAAGTAAAAACTACAGCTGTAGACACTGATTGGACATGTGTAGTAATCGAAAGCTTGACAGGTGAGCCGTGCCTATGTTTGCTAGGATATGATTGGACCTGGGGTCAAAATAGAAACACCTGACAATAAAATGTAATACATTATAATGGCTCAGTAATAAATAGTTTGTGAAAACAGTTTTGAATGTGTTAGAGGCCATTAATTCCTAAAGCTGTAGTTTGTGGTGGTGATTTTATTTTGTTGTCAGGTGTTCATTTTATTCATTTCACCTGCTGTCTTGCAGTAATACACAGCACGGCACCAACCATCAACACCCAGTTGTTTTTCTACTCTGGTGTTGTGCACATTGTGTACCCAGACCTATGTGTACCTTCATGATTTCCTAAGTATGTGTACGCATCACATTATAGTGCCAGACAGTTTTACAGTGTGAAGTAACTTACCCAGGCTGACGAGTGTGCGTGCCACCCACAGGACATCGGCCACCAGTGCAGGGAAGATTAGCGCAATGCTCATAACGTTCCCATATTTCTGTTGGAAGGGGTCCATCATTGTCACATACCTGTTCTCTCTCATAGGCTTGGCAAAGAAAAACCCACCTGGAGCAGGAGGGAAGGGATTAGCATTAGCATTTCTCTTGAAATGATGAAGCCAAACATGGCAACAACAACCCATGGGTCCACCTGGCCAAGAATGGGGAATGTTATATTTCACCTGTTGCAAATGTTTACAGACAGACCACTGAGTTTGTCAGTTTGGTGGATTCAGGAGTGGGCGATCTGTGTCTCTGGGTGAACTCTCCCTTTGCACCTGTTGTCTCAAGTTACAATCCTTAACTGATTTCTCATGGTCCTATTTTTAACGTGAGCGACACATTTATTGGTGCGTGGAGTCAGATGGGAGTTGGGGGCATGGCAGTTATGTTACTGGTCAACAACGCTACAGCTCGTGACAGAAGTCTGTGCAGTTCATTTTGATGTCGTATTTTGTTAACTGTGTGTAGAAATTTTGGAGAACTTAATATTAGAGTTTTCCTGAATAAGTTTGTGCACTCTTTTGATGAATTATGATGAAAATATGAATTACATTGTTGTCCGAGGGTCATTATCCCACATGAGTCCTGACTTCTGGAACTTAACTTAGAGATATCAAAAAGATTCTACCAGAAAAAGACATAAATCTGTATTTTAAGCTGCAGTCGGTAACTTTGAACATTATAAAAAGTTACTTTTGCCACTTTATCCTGACACTAGTGCATGAGACAGATTTTATGTGAAAAAAATCCTCCTCTTCTGTGTCCTCCTCACCGTGCTCATAGGAAAACAACCAATCAGAGCCGAGCAGTTTCTACAGCAGCTGTCAATCACTGCTCGCGAAGCTCTGAACTCTGATCAAACGGTCAAACTAGGCAGCACTGATGAAATATGAATCAATATTCTGTTACTGTAATGCCTATTTCTCTCCTCACATGTTTTCAGAAACATCTTGTAGTGAGACTGTTTAGCTGTAAAATGAGAAAATTTATGACCCGGCAGCCATGTTGAATACAGTCGAGCCAAAACCAAGCACCGCCCATCGGCCAGTGCAAACTTTCTCATTCAAGTGCCATTAAAAGCAAAGGATTTATGGTTCAAAGTTTGTGGGTCAGTGGTGCTACTCACCTAAGAAGAAGGTCAGGACATAAGGCACAGGCATGAGAGCCCACACCGCGCCTAGTGTTGGGTTGTATGTTGCCTCAGCTATACCGAGGATGAAGCCTCCACCCACCCACGTAGCTGCAGAGAGACAAACACACATATTAAACATGACATAGACACCACACGAGCTGGTGCATTCCATGGACTGCATCATATATATATGCATACCAAACAAACACTTTTTTTAGACACACCACCACAAGACATCAGTTATTACTTGACACTATTTTTTCTCCAAACACAAATAATTCAATAACACTTTATAATAACCCTCATTAATAAATGGTAAATTGAGAGTTAATTAAACTTAGCTAATAGTTGTTTTACTGTTAATGAAATGAGAATTAATGTTTACTAAGTATTAGTAATGCAAGAATTTGTTATTTTAACAATTTATTGTGCACACTTTAGAACATTTTATATATTATCTATAAGTATCTGTTAATGATTAAGATATTATGTGTAAACTTTAAAGAAACTGTTTGTAAACCGTCTATAAACATTATTTGGATGGATGGCTATTATAAAGTTGCAAATGATGATTGTAATAACTTGTTAAAAAGTTAATAAATACTTTGTAAAGCATCTATTAACATTATTTAGATAGATAGTTAATACTTTGTCAATGGTTAATGATAGGTTTCTGGTCCATCTATCTACGTAATGTTTATAGATGTTTTACAAATGATTCTTAAAGGTTTACAAATCATTTGGTAATCACTCACAGATACTTAATATAGTACATACAGTATAATGTTATAATGTGTGCAATAATAAACTGTTAATAAACAGTTTACTAAAGTAATCATTATCATTTCATTAACAGTAAAATAACTATTAACTAAGTTTAATAAACTATCAATTTACTATTTATAAATGATGGTTATTATAAATTGTTATCAATAATTCTAATAATTCTAATAATATAAATATGTCAGAAAGACTGAAACTAATGAGTTGTTGTAAACACTGACACTCTGACTGCTTTACCAGTAAGAGTGAAGATGCCGACTAGCAGGTTAATCTCGCGTCCGGCCAGTAGTGTTATCTCCATTCCATCTCCTGAGCACTTCTTTTCTGCCTTCTTTGAGCGCATGGATGCCCAGATGCCCGTGCCCAAGATCAACAGGTAGAACCCCGCCATCACCACCAGACCCGGCACATTGAGAGCCATCCTCAACTACTTCTGTGTGTGTTTCCTGTAGGAAGACAGAATAAAGAAACATGAAGATTTGAGTTGCTAGCTAGAAAAAAAGAGCTTGTTTAAATCACTATAACACACAGCTCAAAATACACAAACAAAATCACATTACAATACATATTCTATTTAATTTTTGTGTAAAAAGTATTTGCAGGACTGCAGGGCAAGGGGGAGGCAAGTTTGCACAAATCCAAGTGTCATCTAAGATGATTCTGACAAACAAAAGGTACATTCATCATGAGCAGAAAGCTATCAAGCGCAAATGATAAACAATAATGAATAGAAGACAGTAGCTTGTATTCAAATCAATGCACAGAGGAGGGTGAGTGAGGTGGAAAAGGAACTATGTATGTCTTTTTAAAGAAAGACAGTGAATAAAGAAAAGGCTGCAGTGGGAAAAAAAGAAAAGAAAGGAGCAGCATCGCGGATGACTTGGCTCTGCTTGCTTGGCAGATGGGGTGAGGAGAAGAGGTTGAGTGGAGGAGGATGAAAAAATAAGGCAAGGGAGTGAGGGATGGATGGGATGAAGAGTCGGAGAGGCGAAAGGGGTCTCACCATAATACTTGGCAGCACTGACAAAGATGGCGGACAGATGTTGTCCCCCGTCCTCAGTGGTTGGGTGGCCCTAGTTTTGACCCCAAACATCGTGAATTGAACAGAGCCACGTTAGTGTGTACACATGTACGTGTATGTGTGTGTGTGTGCGGTTACTGTAACTGTGCAGTGGACAAATGGTTTTATAAAAAAAGGATTCAAAGATGAGACGAGCCTTTGCGTCCATAAAAAAAGTGTTAATCTCAAACTGGTTTGCACCTACTTGCACACACTTCTCTGCATATTGACATGGCTGATGTTGACTATACACTGTATCAACTGTGTTGATGCAGTCCAGGAAAAGTGAAGGACTCGAGACAAGTTTTCTATCTAAAATATGGCAGTAAGGCAGTTTCTTAGAAAAACATTTTCTTTATTATAAACAGAAACCCATTATCACAGCCATCATTTTCATGGTGACAAACAAGATATGTCCCCTGCCGATGTAGTGAAAAAAGCATTGTTATATAAAAAGCTTTGGCCCAAATCATAAAACTTTGCAGGAAAGAATGTTTAACCACTTGGGAGAATAGGGAGAGAGAAAAAAGGAGATGTTTGTGAAAGGAACGGACTGAAAATAAAGGTAAGAGGCAAATGTATGTGTGTGTGTTGTCTTATCTGACGGAATGGACGTAATAGGTGAGGGAGTGAGGGGTGAGTGTGGCTCTAAAAGTCAACAAAAGCCTGAAAACCAAACTCACGTTGGCCATGTGTTTTTTCTGTATTCTGTAGCCCACTGTATGTGTGTTGTTGCACACTGTTGCAACCTCTCAACATATTCTCATAAAACGATTTGAATGATATCTTACAAAATTATACAAATGTCAACCACAACCATTTCCTAACCCTAACAGAGTGGTTGTGTTGCCTAACCTAACTTCCTGTGAAAGCCGAAGTTTATTTTGAAAGGACACTATGCATGTAACGAGTGTATATTGACACGCCGTCCCTGGTCCTTCCAAAAGTTATGCAAGAGGGGTACCCCGTGCGTTGGTCTCCGATGCCGAGGGGCACTGACCAAGGGGCGAGTTGGAAGTGAGAATGTGTTGAAAAAAGAGGTTGATGTGAGAAGCGATACTAAACCATACAGTTAATGTGCTTTATGACTAAAATAATGAGCTAAACAGCATTACCGTATTGGGCAATAGTTGTCAAGGTTTGTTACTCAGAGCAACAGTATACTGCATGTAGTCATTTGATTCATTGATAAGGTAAAGAGTTGATTTGTGAAGCTTTACATCAGTGAATTTCACTTTGTAATTGCCTTGCTCCTCATGCTTTACTGTATGCTCACTTCTTTTCAGCCTTGCAGGATTTTCACAGTCCAGACTATTTTAGTGAGAACCCTCTCCACTTTGTAACAGCATGCAAGATATTTCACAGAGCAGAGAGAGGTCTGGATTCCTTCTATAGGGATATACACAACCTATTTTGGAGTTGAAAAGAATGTCCCACTATATGATCCCCTCCTTCACTACACACTCACGCAAACATACACTTTCCTCGCCCTCTTCTTTCAATGTGATGAATGTGATCTACATAACGTCATAGTCGTGACTTTATGGTCCGTACCAGAGCATGAACCAAGTAGACATGGTTCAGAGGTCTGTGTCATTCATTTGCATTTAAAATGTGGTATTCCTGTGCTAGAGAGAATCAATGGCAAATGACAAAGGTCTAAGGCCCTGTTCAGACCTGCTAATAACACGCGTCCTGAGTGATCCGATAACAAGTGGACAGCTCTAAGTACAGGTGTGAACGCACTCAAGACGCATTGAGGACGCATTGAGATCCGATTGCCCAGACCACATTCAGTGGTGGTCTGGGCACACATTCTTTTAGCAGTGTGTAGTGAATCCACGAGATCCATGGGATCCACTGGATCACTGAGTTCCTCAGGTGAACAGACAGGCCGACGCGAGTGCTTGTTTGCCTCGCGCCATGGAAACGGCTTCTGTGCTCCAGTGTATCCTGTCGGTAAAACTGTATTTTATTACCTCCGCCATGGCCGACCTCCTAGGAAGGAGGTTCTGGTTTCACCGGCGTTGGTTTGTTGGTTTGTTTGTTTGTTGGTTTGTTGGTTTGTTGGTCCGTCCATTAGCAGGATTGCTCCAAAAGTCCGTGATGCATTTGAATGACATTTTTTGGAGGGGTGGAGTGTGGCACAATGAACAATCCATTAGATTTCGGTGGCGATCTGGATCATGATCTGGATTCCGGAATTTTTTTAAGCATTATGATCAGCCAGAACATTAAGACCTCTGGGAATAACACATGCTCAGTGTAGCTGATGACACGTTGATGACACATGACCCCGCCTTCTTCCTTCAGAGAGAGAGAGCGGGGTTGGGGAGTGGGGGGGAACAACTGTAGATTCAGCGTTTTTTAACATTAAACTGGGTGAAATTCCAGTTTAGTTGGACCAAAGCACACTTGGTGATTATTGGAAAGAGTAACGATGACAGTTTAGGTGAGTTTTACTTTGTTTCTGTCCAGTTTGAATGAAGTGTTTTACAATGCTCCGCTACGTACAGCTGATCTCAACATAAACACAAATACACGTGGATGATGGCGCAAGCTGAATGCAGAGGGAGTGGGTGAGGTCTGTGCTCTCCGAGTGCCATTCTAGTTAAATATATGTTATCTATAGGCTACATATCTACAGATTTTGTATTGTCACACTGTCGGTAATGTGTCTGAGTTTTTGCTCTGGTGCTCTGCGCAGACACCCGCCCGCCCGCTCGCTCTCATCCCCGGCTCTCTGAAGCCTTTTCCAGGGAATGGCGATAGACAATAACGTTATATTTTGATGTTAATAAAATGTACCCGAATTCACAACTATGTAGGATATTATTACTGACAATCCCGTAATATTAAGTTGCAACGTCTGCTGTGTAGCCTTGTGTTCACTACATGTTTATTTGCATATAGAGCGGGGAAGTGAGATCCGATCACAAGTGGTCACTCAAGACAAGACGCATGTGGAAACGCATTCTAATGCCAGGTGTGAACAGACGGACTTAAACCTGTCCACTTGTGATCTGATCACTGAGGACTATCTTCTCACTGCACTTTAAGGTTTCCCCTCTGAGGCGGACAGCAGATGTCAGCAAATGCACAAGTTTTGGAGCAAAAAGGTGTGATGATTCAGTCAAGCAAATGCTATTTCTATGCTTTATTTCTTCCTAAATGTTCTCCAGCACGATCAGAATAATAATAATTAAACTGTCTTTAGTTCAAGTCAAAGCTCCACTTCCTAAAGTGTCTTAAAAGATGGCTTGAGAAGATGTCGGAGAATAAACTTGAGTCAAAAGTTACAAGTCAGGGCTCATGTGGCCAAATAAAACAAGTTTTTAGGCCAAACTATCTGGTGGTATTATAATCTGTTACCAGAAAAAACTAAAGATAAGGGTGTAACACAAGAAGCTAGAAACAGTAGTTGGTAGAAAAAGCATAAAAAACCCTCAGTCTGTGAAGCATTCTGTCTGACTTGCACAAACATGGACACATACGCACAGCAACAGGGTTTTAGAGAAACCATGTATCATTCCCCTGTCTCGTCAAGCACACACAAAAAACAACTTCAACAACCCCTTTCACATTAAGAGCTGTTCAATCACTTTAACGTAAGCCACTGTACTGTACATGTTGCTTTTACAATTTGCTTACTCAGCACCTGGTAGCTTTTCATAACTCTTCCTACACGCTCAAGGGTGAATACAGTGCAAGCACATTAATGTAACAGAGACAGCACGCACAAGGGTAGGGCCTATACTTTTCTGAATATATATACACATTTGTATTTAATTTGCATCTTGGGCTGACAACAGTGCAATCATTTTCACAATAATTATAATTTCTTGAGGCAGTGTGGAAGAAACTTACATTTTTGGTCTTTGGGTGCAAACAAAAAGAAAAAAAATCCCCATCATGTATTTTGTTTTGGGGATGATCAACATTTTTCAATCACAACAGTTTTTGTTATTTCTTCACTGTTCCTCATTTTATGAGAAATGTAAAGTTTTTGTTCTAAACCATGGAAATAACTTGGTAAAACATAGATGCTTTAAAACAGTTTAAGTTTTTGAACCCCGTTGGTGTATAAAGCAGTCTCCACTTAAGCAAATATCACCCGAGTTTAAAGAATTTTTTAGAAAGGCCTAAGTCTGTACAGGGAGTTCTCTGGGACAAACTGGGACGTCCGGTCACCGTAGTTTACGGCCACGGCTAGCGCTGTGAGCTAGCCTCACGGCTACGGTAGCTACGGCAGTAGCTCGGGCAAAGCATAATTTTCTCTCTATCTCTCTAATAGTTTAGCTTTCTGCGTGAGCTCAACATGGATGTATAAAGAGAATGTAGCTCTCCACTGCAGAGCAGGCATGACAGCTACAGTTAGCAGAGGGCCAGACTATTAGCAACACTTTCTCTCCATCTCCGAAACGCTTCCCTGATTTTGCAGATTGCTAGAGCCTCGAAGCACAGTACGTCATCTCAAAAGGCATTTACAGGCCCACGAGTTAGCAAAGAAAACAGGAGGGTAGTTCTCATAGAATCGTCACTACATTACGGCATCAGGATCACAATGATGATCGGGATAATGTTTGAAATGAATGACAAGTACTCGTACAGGTTACTGTATGATGCGCGTGCATGTGCCCGTGCTTGTCTGGTGGGAAGGGCTTAGAACAGAGAGGAGAGCTGCAGGATGAGGGCCGTATTTTCGAATTCTGCCATTTCTTTTACTTTTCCAGAAAACTGCCTACCCAGGGGTACCACTTAAATTACAATATGCTGAAAAGTTATTATGGACTTTTTGCCCAATAACACCAAAAATAAACTGCCTCCCTCAGCTTTAACAGTAGATATACTGCAGGTTTGACTTCGCCCATTGATATTTGAAGGCTTTTTGCCGGAGATTAAATATAACCTTTGACTGAGAGAAAGCAGGTAAGCGACAGGATTGATTTCCTCTGTGATGAGAGTATCTTTAGTCATGAGTGCTCTCTCTGTCTAAATATTCCATGTGGTATTCTCTTTCATACAGGTGCAGAAGTGCGTCTTGGCATGAGCGCAGCTATGCACTCTTTCTATGAATACCCGCCCATACAAACATCTCCTCCTCTCCCTGCCTCTCAGTACTTTTCCGTTCACCAACTCTTCTGACAACTGTGTGCTTGTCGCCTCCCTCTTCTCCACCCCCTGCAATTTGGCGATGTGGAGAGTGTTTATGGACGATATCGTGTGCTATTAACAGGTAACACTGACCTGAGTGTTAATGGCAAATTTCACTACAAGTCTACATGCACATTCACACAGGCTATAAGGCTACAAGACTTCAAGTGGATTTAAAGCACCAGTGAAATATGACCTTGCTACGCTCCAGACACAAACAAGAAAGGGAGAAGAAAAAAGTGAGAGCAAGAAAGTGAGAGGAAGAAAATGAGAGGAAGAAAGTGAGAGGAAGAAAATGAGAGGAAGAAAGTGAGAGGAAGAAAGTGAGAGGGCCAACAAAGAGATCATGAAACAAAACCACTAACTACGAACTAATAAGAATTTTAAATATTGGCTGTTAAAGTTAGATTTAAAGTCTCTCTCACTCACGTACGTGTCTATACCTGCAGTATTTGTACATTTAAAACTATGCCAGAATGTTACATGTTGCTGTATACGGCCAGTGGACATTAACATGGTTTCTGATTGATTCTTGCTTTAGATGTCATAAGATGTGGATTAGACACAGAAGATACAACACAGTCTCACAGCAGTTTGTGAAATAGTAAATAGTAAAATTTAATCTATTTGATTCATGTACATAGACACAAATTTCCCTTTGTTTTTGCTTAGAATGACTTTAAACAACGTATTTTTCTTGTGTTTTCCTACGAATGTACAGCAGCACGTGACGCACGTGTCAATTTCCGCTTAAGTCTTTTCAAAATAAAACTACTTAGTTAGGTTTAGGAAAAGATCGACTTGGTTAGGCTTAGGTGACAAACTACTTTGTTAGGAAAAGATTGCGGTTTGAGATTAAATAACACCAGAAGTGGCGTAACGTAAATACAGAAGTTACATGACAAAAATTACTTAGTTAGGTTTAGGAAAAGATCACGGTTTGAGTTAAAAAAAACTCTGGAAGTGGCGTAATTTAAGTATGGAAGTTACGTGACAAAAACTACTTAGGTAGCTTTAGGAATAGATTGCAGTTTCGGATTAAAATAACTACGGTAGTGACGTAACTTGATTACGGAAGTTATGTGACAAAAACTACTTTAAGAACTACTTTAAGAATAGATCGCGGTTTGGGTTAAAATAACTGTGGATGTGCTGTAACTTACGGGACATGAACTCCAGTCTCCTGGGCGAAAGTCCTGTGTTTTATGACTCACCCATTCACCCTAACATCCTCCCTATGTGTTGTTCGCCACTCTCTATACTTCCCTGTTCACAATTATGTGGATTACATACGAATTGATTTTGTGCTGACCATCACGAAAAAAATGTGAAATTCGTGTTTATGTACACGAATCAATAATACAAATTTCGTGACTATTTCACGAACTGCTGTGCAACGGTGCTGGAAGAGCACCAAAGATGGACATTCACTATCTCTGACAAAGTCACTCACAGGACACAGAGGCAGGTGCAACAAAAGGATCTGTCAAAAGTACATGTTGGCGGCATCGAAGGCAAAGGAGGACAAATTAATGCTAATCTCTTAGCCTCAGAGGGAGCTGCTCACTTTGCTAGTTCACTCGAGGCGCTGTAATGAATCAGCCCTCAGGGATGAGGACTTGGATTACGAGTGACGATTAATGAGAGGAGGGAATACATGGTGACAGTGAGGAAGTCAGGCAAAAACAGTTTTTATTCCAAATAGTGAAGACTGATAGCAAATACCGCCATGAAAAGAAAAAGGAAATTAAGAACCAACAAATTACATTTTTTTTTTTTAAAACTTGCATCAAGTAACTTACAAAATAAATGACAACAATTGCTCACTGCACGCTATACAGCCACTTTGGAAAATCATTTAGTTATTTAAGTAAAAAAAAAAAAAAAAAAGATTTTTTAATTAGTTTTTCAACAAACTATTTCTTCAAAACAAGTTATAATCATTATAATGTAACTGAAAGATATTTTCATCAGTCAGTCTGACCATTGTCTCAGCCTCCGTTACTTCTCAGACCAAGTGCAGCGGAAAATTACAGCTTATCAACTATCAAACCATTGATAGAGAATACAGAAAACAAAGATAGGCAGCTGCGGTCACAAAATACGAGCAAGAAGAGCCTATTTGGCTCCAGAGCAGTGCCCCTCAGTGCTATTTCTAGGACAGGCATGCACTCTCACTTGGTGTGTCCTAACTTGGCCAAGCTTTCTCAAAGAAAAACACTCACACATACTGTACATGCACACACACACACACACACACACACACACACACACACACACACACACACACACACACACACACAAGATAAAAACACGTATGCTAAGTCAAAAAGATGTAGATAAAGTAAACAACACGACAGCAAAGAAAAAAAACAGAGCACAGGAGCATATTGAATGATTGGATACATACCTAGGATTAACAGTACGTTTCAGTTCTTAGTGATGATGTGAAGAGGGAACAGAGGCTCCTCTCACAGAACAGAGAACAGGCCAGGTGATGAACTCAGTCCAGGAGGAGAAAGATTCCTGCGACACTCATCCACAGTGTTGGGGAGTGGAAAACTTTGCCAAGGCAACACAAAAAGTTAACAGGTGCTCTTCAACCTCTTACACTTCAGAAAACAAAAAGGCTATTTCAAAACTATTTCTCTTTTCAAAAAAGAGATTTTAACAAAGTGCTCTGCAGTGAAGAGGGAGTAGAGTCAGAGTTGATGTTCACAGCTCATGAGGTCAACAAGGAAGGACGGAGCTCTCTAGAATCAGCAATCAGCCCTCCCCTGGTTTTAAACCTCTCGAGGTGGGAGGGTCAGACGGGATACAAAGGAGAAAGCTGCCACCACTGCCACCTGATTGGTGACTGCATCAGTGCTCTTGTGTGCAGCCAATTAGCTGTGTCCAGAATGCAGGGCAGATCCAGCCCCTGTTTAGCTTTGGTCCACATGAGGATGACTTTGGCTTTGGGGGGGGGGGGGTCACTTGCACCTCCAGCAGCTCATGATCACCTCATTAACAACTCCCCCTTTCTCTGTTCAACTCTGCCTCTCTGGAACTAAAGCATCTCTCATTCTTTTTTCCTCTCTTTAAAGCTGCAGTAGGCAGGTTGGAGCAACTGTGATCAAAAAAAGTTATTTTTATAAAACGGTCACTATATCCTGACAGTATGAGACATATAATCTGAAAAAAATCATGTGCCTTTGTGTCCTCCGATGCTCCTAATGGCATCTGCAAGATTTCACAGACGGGAGGAAACCAACCAATCAGAGCCGAGCTGGAACCTTGCCGTTTTTGAGCAGCTGTCAATCACTGATCAACTCCGATCAAACGGTCAAACTAGGCAGCGATCAAATATAAATCAATATTCTGTTACTGTAATGCCTATTTCTCGCATAAAACGTTTTCAGAATCATCATGTAGTGTACTGTTTAGCTGTAAAATGAGAACGTTTGTGACCCGGCAGCCATGTTGAGATCAGCTGAGGAAATACCAAGCACCGCCCACAGGCCGGAGCAAACGTTCTCATTTTACAGCTAAACAGAACACCACAAGATGATTCTGACAACATCAGAGGAGAGATATAGGCATTAACGTAACAGAATATTGATTCATATTTGATCAGCGCTGCCTAGTTTGACCGTTTGATCGGAGTTTGTGAGTGATTGACAGCTGCCTCCGTTGAATGGACAGCCAATAGGAACGCTCTCTCTCTGAAATGACCTGTGATTGGTCAAAGTCTCCCGTCACGGGCTAGATGTTCTAAAGCCTGAAAACAGAACCATGAGGAGGAGCAGAAGTCTAGTTTTCTCTCAGAACACTTGAATTACAATATGCTGAAAGGTTATTATGGGATTGTTGCCCAATGATGCCAAAAACATTCTGCCAACTGCCACTTTAATGTCCCTATTCACCATCTTCAAACGGTCAGCTTCTCATCAAGGCTCTTTCTCTATTTCTACCTATTCTAAAACTAAAATCAGAAATTACTCACTGCGCCTCTCTATCTCTCACCTACCTGCTGTGTTTCACAGTGACTGTACAGCCAGTGGGACAGATGCCATCTGGTTCCTCACACACCCGCAACACATGGAGAAAAACGTCTCCTTCTCCAGACTGTCCCAGTTTTTTTCCTTCAGTTGCATTAGAGTGTTCTCATGTGTGAGTGTGGGCACACACAACTGCCTCCTTGACCAGGACTTTCACAAAGCTTTGCTTGTTCTGTCCATAAGGTTTAGTGTATCAAGCCTTTGGGAAGAACCAGACAGAAAGCATGGGGCAGCAGTAGTTGCGGTGAAGAAATAGGCATGAGTTTGGTCAAAAAAGACCTAATAATAAAAGTGCTCATGTTCGCAGAGGAGCTCCCTTCTCGATATATAATAATTAGAGCTGTCAATAAACATTTTTGTATCTGTTCTAAATGTACCGTAAAGGGAGATTTGTCAAGTATTTAATACTCTTATCAATGGGAGTGGACAAATATGCTTACTTGCTCACTGATCTGGAGGTCAGAGGTCAAGGGACCCCTTTGAAAATGGCCATGCCATTTTTCCTCGCCAAAATTTAGTGTAAGTTTGGAGTGTTATTGAACCTCCTTCCAAACAAGCCAGTATGACATGGTTGGTACCGATGGATTCCTTAGGTTTTTAGTTTCATATGATATCAGTATCTTCACTTAAACTGAGACCACTACAACATAAAAATCACAAGTTGCGTTAATGCGTTAAAGTAATTAGTGGCGTTGTAATGAGTGGCAGGTGAAGCCAAATGCTAGCTGTTTGTCACACACTGTCTCACAGCCAATCATTTTCAGACAGTTTTCACATATTCTCAGACTAGTGGGGGAACACTAAACCATGTCACATTCAACAAACCTGACATATGTGTGAATTCTTGCCTCCTAACAGCGAAAGGAGAGAGCAACATTCTCAGGGCAACTCATCATCCAGCAGCCAGCCTTCACGATAAACAAAATAAAATGTACAAACCATCCTAATATGAATAAATTGTTGTTAAATTGACAACTGTGCCAATAGAACTAACAAAAACATGCTGGTAAAGCTCATGAGTTCTTCTTCATTGAGGATATAAAAAACCCCTCATCTCCTGTCTCACAACCACTCTCACCCTCCCTCAGTTACAAATATTTAGCAGCTTGAGTTGAGTTTTTGCTCTCCTTTCCTCAGCTTGAAACAACAAAGAGATCAGCTGTGCAGAGCTGAGGCAACGATGCCCCTACCCCTCTTCCTGCACCAAGAAAACCTCAGAAACTGTGTAAGCATGCAAATTCTTTATTATTAGTCAGTCCTCTTCTACACTCTGGCGTTTCATCATCCATTTTGAGATATCATTGAGGCAGAAAGGCATTTACTATGTGCATGATGACAGGTATGATTGTGGATTAAAGGGGAACTATGCCCATTTTCAAAATACATACATATTATTCCTATGGTCTAAGACAGTCCAATAAGTAGTATTTAACATGAACAGCTCTCTTCCAAATCCAAAAACTAGAGCGCTAAAACTCAAACTTCAGATGTCATAGGTTTATAAAGGCTGGAGCTGCTCCATAGACAATGAATGGGGAGAGATGTTTTAGATGACACTGAGAGCACCCTGGGGAACGTCCTGAGTATATGGGGACATTTTCTGTTTCACAACTGACAACACTACAATAGAATAAAGCTCATTTGAGTATAAAAAGCAAACGAACATTCTGTGGGTCCACAAAGTCAGTCTCCCATTCATTGTCTGTGGAGCAGCTCCACACTTTATACCTGATGACATCACAAGTTTGAGACTTACTTCTCTGGTTTCTGGCTTTGGGCTTGATTGGCGCAGGTGTCTCCTGAAGCTGCAGACAGACACTGGGATGCCAAAAGACTCAAGCCAAATAAGTAAAAACCGTAGAGTAGGGGTCTCCAACCTTCTTTCCTCTGAGAGCTACTTTGACAAAATGAAAATGGCCGAGAGCTACTCATATTTTATATTATTAGTAACATTTATTCACATCGCTCAGCTCCACCCAAACCAGCTGAATAAGCTTCTTTTGTGTGAATATTTAGAAAATGTTGATATCCAACACTCACATTATGACATCATCAACATCTTAAATTCAGCAGCATGTGCATGTTTTTTTTCGGTATGCATTTCTTTATATTTTCAATGTGGTCAAGCTCACACTATTAAATTCACATCAGATTAATGTCATAGAAAACAAAGCAATGTTGTTACTTATTTTACTTGTCCTTATTTTCTGTCTGTCACTGTATCACATCACTTCCCTTCACATTCCCTTCATCATCTGTAGTTCACATGCATGTATTACATGCATTCAGTCTTTTTAACAGTCAGTGAGATGACTGGCACTGCATGGAGTCAACAAGAGAGGTGTCTGCTGGAGTGGATCCACTTTGGTTCACTCTTATGGAGTCATTTAAATGTTCGTCAGTCTTGTTCTGAACTTAGATTTCATGACATTCATGTCAGAAAAAGCTGCTTCACAATGGTATGTAGTTGTGTATATGTAATTGTAAATAATAGTAATAATCCACAATTAAAACCTAGTACTATATTAATTCATGGAGCTCTCCAATTCACTGCATGTTCTACAACACTGCCCGGCACATATTTCAGAATAAAAGCCTCCTGTTAACAAACGAATGAATTCTGTCCACAGAAAAAACGCTTGAGGGCTTTTATTTTTAAATTAAAGCAGGAAGTGTTGATTTAAAAATAAGTCTTTACTTATCTTCATCTCTGTAACATATTCTACAGATAGACATCGAAACTGTAGTACTGTTGATGGTATGATGTCATTATACAATCAATAGATCACTTTCACTGTCTGTTGTTGCTGTGAACAGCGTGGCACGCGTCAAAAAAAGGCGAGATCTTGAATCTCTAGAAGAGACACGCGTGAGACGTAAGTGGCTGCTCTAACCTGTTAACACAGACGCTGAAATAGAAAAAAACAGGTAACGCAGCGGCCACGTGCTCCTGACGTTCCCAGTGTGGACGAAGCTTTATGAAATTTGTTTACATATTCTTTGAACCTTTGACAAGCGACTCAGAAACGGGTCGCAAGCTACTGGTCACTTGTGAGCAACTTGTTGGAGACCCCCGCCGTAGACTGTATATAGGAAGTGAACTTAGTCATCGTGAAGTCTCCCATTGGTTTATGGACTGTCGTTTTGAAGCCTTGAGGATGGAATTTTGGCTGCCGCCATCTT
The DNA here is from genome assembly GCA_916701655.1 of Sebastiscus albofasciatus. Classification (NCBI taxonomy): domain Eukaryota; kingdom Metazoa; phylum Chordata; class Actinopteri; order Perciformes; family Sebastidae; genus Sebastiscus; species Sebastiscus albofasciatus. The sequence goes on from CAKAOI010045281.1 coordinate 32,089, forward strand.
GGATTTTGGAACCATAAGTGACACAAGAGTAAATAGACTTGCATTTATAGCACCTTTTTAGTCTTTTGACCACTCAAAGCTCTTTAGACTACATGTCAGCATTCACCCATTCACACACACATTCATACACTGATGGCAGAGGCTGCCATGCAAGGTGCCACCTGCCCATCAGGATTTAATCTAAATGCTCAGTCAACCACCGATGGCAGAGCCTTCGGGAGCCATCTGGGGTTCAGGATCTTGCCCAAGGACACTTTGACATGCGGACTGGCGGAGCACCACCGATCTTCTGATTAGTGGATAACCTGTTCTACCTCCTGAGCCACATCCACCCCAAGACGGTTTAGCTAAGTACCACCAAACGTTGAATAAGACATTTCTCAGCAGCCAAAATGTTACAATTAACTTTCATGAACTGAAAACACACTGTGAAAGGGTAAAAGTTATAGACGAAAACACAGACAACTCCCAGACCGGACAACATTGTGGTAGCCATGCCCTAAAGCATCTCCTGCTTTATGGTCTATTTACCTCTAAATGGGACCATAATTTACTAAATGAACATAATGCTGCATTGAAAAAGACTTGAAACTAGAGATTGAGACCATAAACTCATGTTTACAAAGTGAGAGGTAGGGTCATTTCCTCATAGACTTCTATACAATCACACTTCTTTTTACAACCAGAGGAGTCGCCCCCTGCTGGCTATTAGAAAGGATGCAAGGTTAAGGCACTTCTGCATTGGCTTCACCTCTCAGACCCGGATGTTGCCACCTGGTAAAAACATCTTTGTGGGTGTCAATTTTAAACATTCTGATGTCATAGCAGGAAATGCATATGTGTTTTTTGATAACATTATCATGCAAGTGGAAGTAAACACTATTTCTTCAGATGCCCAGTGACAAATACGCCTTGGATTGGCGCACAAAATCAGGAAGGGTGGCTCCAGTCCAGCCATTAAAGTTCCAGCATGCACAAGTTGTGCAATGGTACGTGCTGTGAGGGATGCACTGGGAAGGAAAATAAGTTCACTCTGACTATGTTTGTTCCCTTTTCTCTTTTCCTGTCCCAGCACTTGCTGTATAACACAAAATGATTCCTGATTGCACTGTATATTGCGGCAACAAGTTTGATTCATGTCAAACTATATTATATTATCATTCTATGATATATGAGTTAATAGAGAAAAAGTGAGAAAGGGGTAGGGAAATATAAGTTTTTCTTCTACCTACTCCTTTTTTTGGACACTATAACTCCTGTTTTGTTTGTTATTATTTTGTAACTGTTTTATTTATTTTATGTTCGAAATAAAGTCTTTCATTCATTCATTCATTCATTCATTCATTCAAACTTTGGTGATTCGACACTGTCTTTGTTTCGATTCGGTTTCTGTCTGTCTGGAAACTGCTGCGTATACCACTCTGCTGTTTGTTTGTTTTTACTGCATCTAATCACTAGTAATTGAAACCAGAGTGACAAGTAATAAAATCCACAGCAATACCGGAGTTTCACTTTCATGTCAGAGTGTGGATCATTTATAATATTTTGTTTTTACTGACAGCTATACTGTAGAAAAACCTGCGTACTTCACAGAGAGGAGTATGCCACAACATACAGTTACTGCAAACAGTGACAACAGCATTACACCTCCAACTTAATTTAAGCACTGCACTAACATACCAATGAGGTCACTCAGTGTAGTTTGTTGGTAATCAACAATAAAATCCATAGCTAAATACACTACAGTGTGCTCCTGCAGATACTAGTCTTTTATTGACAGAACAAATCTGCCCGTAGACTGCATTCAATTGGGCTCAGCATCACAGCAACAATGTGAAATAATCTGCAGGTATACTGTTACGTGTCCTTCTCTGTGTTTCCCTGATCACCTGGCACCAGCATAATCTTCTGACAGAATACTAATTAGTCAATCATCATTTAATCTCCATAGCAGTAGAACTTGAAACCACAACAAAAACACAATGAGTGCCCTTATGAATGCCATTCTGGCAACCTAACACAGATATTTGCTACTTCTATTACAGCTAGAATCGCATAACTGCTGACTCTGACACAGGGGGCATATTTGTTATGGCAATTACAGGAGAGGGGAAAACTGAGCTCAATGGTACAATGTGTATTAGAAAACTCATATAAGAAAGATCAATTTAATGATATAACAAAGTCTGTATAACTAAACAGTAGAAATTTATGAGAGGTACTATTTAATTATGGATTATTATAATTCCTGCATTGTAATAATAATGATAATAATAATTAAAGCTGCGAGCAGCGATGAACGGGCACTCGCACCTCCTTGCGGGTTGGGGTTGCTGGCGGGACGCCGACCGACGCGGCCGGGCACCGTGAAACCGAAACTCTGACGTTTGCCATGACGCCTGCCACAAGACTCTACGACAAACGGTTCATGAGTTATGAAATGGGACAAGGCTAATGTGTAGGGGGCAGGCATAACCTTAACCAATGAAACAGGAACTCTCTGCTGAGTGATATGACACCTCCCACAAGACTCTACGACAAATTGTTCATGAGTTATAAAATGGGGGCGTGGCTAAATGTTGGGGGTGGGGATAACCTTCACCAACGAAACAGGAGCTCTCTGCTGAGTGATATGACACCTCCTACAAGACTCTACGACAAACGGTTCATGAGCTATGAAAGGGGGGCATGGCTAAATGGTGGGCGTGGGGATAACCTTCACCAATGAAACAGGAGCTCTCTGCTGAGGGATATGACACCTCCCACAAGCCTCTACGACAAATGGTTCATGAGTTATAAAAAGGGGGCGTGGCTAATGTGTAGGAGGCGGGGATAACAATACCAACTTAACAGGTACTCTCTGTTGAGTGATATGACACCTCCCACAAGAGTCTAGCACAAACGGTTCATTAGAAATGAAAGGGGGCATGGCTAATGTGTTGTGGGCGGGGATAACCTTCACCAATGAAACAGGAACTCTCTGCTGAGTGATATGACACCTTCCACAACTCTCTACGACAAACGGTTCATGAGTTATGAAAGGGGGCGGGGCTAATGTGTAGGGGGTGGGGATAACATTTACCAATGAAACAAGAACTCTTTGCTGAGTGATATGACACCTCCCACAAGACTCTATGACAAACGGTTCATGAGCTATGAAAGGGGGCGTGGCTAACGTCTTGGGGCGGGGCTATGAGTATATTTTTGCATGTACATGTCATCAGGACTGGACACTCATCATGACTGAGAATTTTGGGGCTCCTCGGACTATGTACAGTTGAGTTACAACAACTTCGTGTTTCATGGCGAATGGTACAAAATGGCCGCCACGCCACGGTCAGGTCGTTAAGTGAAAACTCACCATTTTGATAACTTTTCATCCTCAAGGTCTTAAGATGGTCCTGACCAAAATTCAAGTCGATATGATGAAATCTCTAGGAGGAGTTCGTTCAAGTATGCGACCTATAAAACGCCAAAAATTGGCAAAAAATGGGCAAAATCACACATAAAATTTAAGATAGCTGACTTCCTGCTGAGTTTTGGGCATACCTCCAAGAGGCTTTTTTGTTTGTCTCCACATGGTACATCTGTCTAACAAATTTCGTACTTGTAGGTGAAACCGGAGCGCGGATATCAATTTTTCCATTTTTCTAGGTGGTGCTAGCGAGTCATTTTGCAACGGCCAAGCTCGAGACCCTTAAAATATAAAATTTTTCACAGCGTCTGATAAGCGTTCCAAGTTTAACAACTTTTGGGGATGGCTAAGGTCGTCGAAAAGGCGATTCATTTCGGAGAAGAAGAATAAGAAGAAGGATAATTAAAGCTGCGAGCAGCGATGAATGGGCCCTCGCCCCTCCTCGCGCGCCGGGGGTGCTGGCGGGACGCGGATCGACACGGCCGGGCACGGCGAAATCGGAACTCTGACGAGCGCGATGACGCCTGCCACAAGGCTCTATGACAAATGGTTCACAAGTTCTGAAAGGGGGCGGGGCTAATGTGTAGGGGGCGGGGGTAACCTTCACCAATGAAACAGGCACTCTGCTTAGTGATATGACACCTCTCACAAGACTCTACGGCAAACAGTTCATGAGTTATGAAAGGGGGCGTGGCTAACGTCTTGGGGCGGGGCTATGAGTATATTTTCTCATGTACATGTCTTCAGGACAGGACCAACATCATACCTGAGAAATTTGGGGCAGAACGGACTATGTACAGTTGCGTTACAACAACTTCCTGTTTCAATGTGTAGGAGGCTAATGTGTAGGGGGCGGGGCCAACCTTCACCAATGAAACAAGCACTCTCTGCTGAGGGATATGACACCTCCCACAAGACTCTTCGACAAACGGTTCATGAGTTATGAAAGGGGGCGTGGCTAACATCTTGGGGCGGGGCTATGTGTATATTTTTTCATGTACATGTTTTCAAGACTGGACCACCATCATACGAAAATCTAGGGCAGATCGGACTATGTACAGCTGAGTTACAACAACTTCCTGTTTCATGGCGAATGGTTCAAAATGGTTGCCACGTCACGGTTAGGTCGTTAAGTGAAAACTCACTATTTTGATAACTTTTCATCCTCAAGGTCTTAAGGTGGTCCTGACCAAATTTCAAATCGATCTGATCAAATCTGTAGGAGGAGTTTGTTAAAGTACACGGCCTACAAAACGCCAAGAGGCTTTTTTGTCTGTCTCAACATCTTACATCTGTCTACCAAATGTCGTACTTGTAGGTGAAACTGGAGTGCGGATATCAATTTTTACATTTTTCTAGGAGGCGCTAGCGAGTCATTTTGCAACGACCAAGCTCGAGACCCATAAAATATAAAATTTTTCACCGCGTCTGATAAGCGTTCCAAGTTTAGCAACTTTTTGAGATGGCTAAGGTTGTCAAAAAGACAATTCATTTGGGAAAAAAAGAAGGAGAATTAAAGCTACGAGCAGCGATGAACGGGCCCTCGCCCCCGCGTGCACGTCGGGGGAACGTGCAAGTTGTGCATTCCCATGAAAGTCGGACACCGCAGGCAACAGTTAAAGTTTATTTTCTGCTTGGAGCGTATGGCGCTGGAAATGACCTTTTGAGAACATGTGCAGCATCCTTTAAAGGCACTTCTATGAGGGTTGGTTGCAGTATACAACCACTTCCTGTTTCCTGTAGGGGGCGCTATGACTTTCACTCATAATGGCACATATATGTCTTCAGGCCTGGACTATTATCCAGCTTGGATAATAGGGGCAGATCGGACTATGTAAAGTCAAGTAACAACAGCCTCCTGTGTCATGGCGACTCATCAAAATTCGCCATGCCACCACAGCGCTTCTGTTCAATAGAAACTCACGATTTTCGAAAGGAAGCATCATCAAGGTCTTAAAGCTTTTCTGACCTAAATTGAGGTAGATGTGATTTATTTCTGAGGCACAGTACATCAACGTGTAAAACATGATATTTCCTGTTACCACTAGGTGGCGCTATGACTGTGAGTCAAAATTTGCATGTGGATGTTGTCAGACAGGGACCTTTATCAGGCATGAGAAATTTGGAGCATATAGGTTAATGTACGACAAAGTTACAACAACTTCCTGTTTCTTGGCGGAAGGCTCTTTTTCGCCGCCACGGCAACATAGTTTGATAACTTTTTGATGTGATAAAAATCTAGCACACAGATTTTGAGAGCAATCTCAAACTTTTTCATGTAAAAAAATTGATATCCAATAGGCCACAGACCATGTATAAGAGGTTGTATCCTGTGCTTTTACCCTGCGTGTTACTAAATAGCCTACAACTACATTAAATTCTGTTGATGTCAAGCTACTAGCACTACTAGCTACTGGCTGGAACAGAGACGTTAATACATCCACCACGGTACAGGCTTACAGCATACAGCGCATCTATCTAGTGGATAATAAAAGTGATGAATTTCAGAGACTATGTCCATTATTACAGCTGCATACAGCTAGCAGGAAGCTGGATATGTAACCGTATATGTCATATAAGTGTACAGGGCAGTGCAGTCCCGTGGGTCTGATGACCATTCATTATGCTGAAGAAAATAACTCTGGATTCGGCTATTAGTGAATTTTACAAATGTTACGACATAATGACTTAAATGAGGGCTATTTAATTGTTCATACTGGGAAATTGATTTACCTCAAAAAAAAAAGATCCTCTGATTTACAGACGTCCCTTTATACATCAATGGACTCATTGGTGTTTCCAATCCAAAATAGCAGCAGTGCTGTAGTCAAAAAAGGACCAGTTTCTTCTCTTTACTTCTATACTCTTTGGGTACTTAGGCACTGTTAGCTAAATGCTAACATCAGCATGCTAACAAGCTGATGTTTAGCAGGTATACTGTAATGTTTACCTTGTTCATGATTGTAGTTTAGCATGTTAGCATCTCAGTGTTTGCTAATTTGCACTAAAGACAGTCACAATATCAGACAATACGTCAACAATAAGTCAAGACAAAGCTATGTGATCACAATGCCACTGCAACATTAATTCAGCATTAATGAACATTGTGTACATGTACATTAATGTACACACAACACACACACACACACACACACACACACACACACACACACACAAACACTTAACCACATCCTTGATGTCTTGTAAACCACTCAAGCAAAAGTAAATTTAGATTTGTCCAGCCTTCCTAACAACAAAGTTAGTCAAAAATTGGTAATGACTTGTTGTGAAGTAAATGCAATGGAACGGGGGAGGGAGAATGCGACATCTAGTGGCTGAATGTTATTAATGTTATCAATAGCACCTAATTTCATTTGGGCCGAATTAAGAAACAAATTTCTTTTCTTTCTGTTCTTTTGATTTATTGATTGCTGTCAGGATATAATGAAAATTTCAACAAATAAAATGAAAATATTTCTAACATACCTTACCTACCCTAGCCTTAAGTCATATTAAAATAACACACACTATAATAATACAATGTTTGCTTGCCTTAATTAATATGCAACTTTTCTTCACTCTGAATATATTTACTATTATTCTGTTATGTCACATTCATACAGCAATGTCAAGTTTATACTTAAATAAATACCTCTAATCAGATAAATTCATATTAATAATAGTGGTTATTTCTAGAAAAGAAAATCAGCTCATGCTAGGCCGGACATGTAATGCCCCACTTGGCACTGTTAAATAACCATTAGAAAAGCGTTACTACTACAGCCCTTTTGCTAGGAGTTGTAATACCCTCTACCGCTTATTTTTTATAAACCGAGAACTTACAAGACGATTGCCCTCAGAGTGTCAGAAACTGAGGCTTTTTTGCCGGCAACGGCGCGTTCATTAATCGACCGCCTATAACACTCAAGGGTCAATATCACAGCAGCTAGCGAGCCCGTAGCTCTTGAAAGAAGCAGCTAGTTCTCACTGTCCACGTCCTGTTGCTATTAGCCGGCTCCGTTCTCGACTTGGAGTAAACTCTGCACGTAACGCCAGAGAGAAGACGGAAAAGAAGGGGAGGAGGAGAAGCCTGGCCCCTTATTTGATTATTGACCGACCTCTGTTGGATATTTTTAGAATGAACAATCAAACATAGAGTTACGTCGTTTAACCTTGTTTCATTGGTAAGTACAACAGGTACTTTATATGGTGCTTTAGTAGGCAGATCAACGAGGCAGGTTTTTACCAGTAACCCATTTGGCAAAGATGACAAAGAAGGATGCAAAAGGATGACTGATTTCTCAGTGGTGAAGCCATTTATGGTAACAGAACCATCTAATACCACTGTTTGGCCTGTTAAGATGAGTTGAGGATCCTTGTCACGCATTGTGACCAGCCACCGTCTATTGGTAGCCTGAGCTTAAGGATCTTCAGTACTGCCTTATAGCGATTTGATGTTGGTGGCTGCATGTCAATAGTGGCGTCAAGATATGTTTAATATAATACATCAAGTGTATTGGGACCAATTAGGACCAGAGACTGAGAAGCTGCATGCAAATCTGGAACTACCAGTGCAAGCGTTGGCACTTCAGCTTCAAACCCAAGGAACTCTTTGGGAAATACAACGCTCATCTCAATGTATCCCAAATAGGGTACAGATTGGCTCCTTCAACTTCTAGTAACTCAAAGAGTGGTTTAATCTGTTGTGCTCACAGACACTGTTGGTAAAACGAATGAGGAATAGTGGTGAATTGGGAGCCCGTATCTAATAAGAAACTGACATAGTCTCCTTCTATCTTCACCTGTGCGGTACTTTTTGTCCCTATCAAACCTTTGGGCAGCTTGAAACAGTTATTTTTAGTGTGAGACTTTAACAGAGCTTGTTTTTTGGCAGTCACTTTACATCTGTTTTCAGTGGGACGTGTTTGACCCGTTGCAGTTCCCGTCTGTCCCTCAACAGGAACTGACTTCAGTTTAAAGTAGCTGTACCACTGTTCTGGCTCTCCCATAACTGCTGTCACACTCTCAGTTCCTTCCTCTTTGCTGCTACTAGGGCAGGTTTTGGATCAGATTCACAGGTGGCAACAATGTGACCGTCCTCCCCACAACAGAAACAGTACCACGGCTTTGGCTTGGTAGTGACAGCTTCATGTGGGGACGGTTCGGGTACTGTTCTTGACTGGTCAGGTTTTTTAGTTTCAGGTTTCTTTGTTTGGTCTTTCCTAGGAACTATATCTTTTCTTAGTTTCATTAGGGCTGTTAACTGACTTTTCAAATCTACAAAGTTCTTTTTCAGTTCATTAATACCACTTGCATCAGATTCCACCTTTGTTTCATCGGTTTCACAAACACCATGTACATGAGACATGGCTTTCTGCCTTGTGACACTGAGATGCCATTCCATTCTAGTATATTTAGCTTCTTGTCGATCTTCTGCCGCGCATAAGAGCAGCAGCAGGTTGCGAATGAAGGGGGAGTTTGTTTTTTGAGCTCCAGCTGAAGGTCATCAAGTAAGGCATTGTCCCAACAGCCTCTGCAAAATTGTTTGAGGAGATGCTTGTCAACCTCTTGAGGTGACATGCCACCTCTGCGCACAGTGAGATTCAGCACCACTTGGAGACGGTGCAGGTAGGTGGAGGGTTTTTCTCCCGGATCTTGTAATGTGTTCATGAATCGCACAAAGAGTTCCTCACCATCCTCAACTGTGCCAAAGGCAGAATCTAACAACTGCAGATAGGCTTTCGGTGGAGCTTCAGGACCGAGATGTCTGATGACATCAAAAGCTGAACAAGAAGGCTTTCAAGAATCTTACGGGTTTTCTCGAGGTCAGAGACAGAAGTGTCTTTCATCATGACTTCAACATGGAAACACCAAGTGTCAAAATCAGCTTCACTGTATGGTCTGGGAGTCTTCCCAGAGAAAGCTCTCAATCTCAAAGAGGAATGTGCATGAGTGGCTTTGTCTTCACTTTAACTATGTGCTCTACCACTATTTTCTGTACTTCAGGTGGGTTGAGTTCAGTGGAACTGAGAGCTAGAGGTGTCTTGGGTCTAGGGCAGTGAGCTGCCAAGTTCTGGCCCCTGGTAGAAAGGCTATATTTAGTCTGAGAAGAAATGTTCAGCAAGGGCTGGAACGGAACAGCCTTTTGACTGGATCCTTCAGCTTCTTCAGAGTCATGTGCATGTTGAGGAGGACCAAGGGGTTCGCTGAGCTCAGAAATCTTTCCCACTTAGCTTGGCTAGCCCCTTCAGTTCACTCAGGTAAGTGTAACACTGCCCCCTACCTTATGTGTGTACACATCCGCTAAGGCTCGAACACAGTATGTAACATCAGGATCATCAGGCAGTGTGTAGGTATAGGGCAACAGGGGCCCTAATGCCTGCAGCAAGGTTCCTGCATTAAACTCCACTATAACGTTTTTGTTAAACTCTGATGCATCATCTTTTACAGCTAAGATCCCACTTATTGAGCCGCATTGCTTTAAAAAGTCGAAAACCTCCTCATCTTTTTCAGTCTCAGTTAAACCACTCTCTATAAACTGAATTTGGGACCTTAACACCCAATTTATCAACAATATCCATCTTACAGTTGTAGCCCTGGCTAAAATTCATTTAGATATCAGAATGCAAATAGTTTTAAAAAATAAACAAGACTAAATGTTTTAAAAAGCTGGGTAAAATGTATAAATATGGTTTAAAAACAAAAAGAGTTCAAAGTTCATATTTTATGCAAATGAGCATAGTTTGTTTGTTTTGTACATGATCCAACACGTGTAATCAGCCTTACAGTCTAACTTGATTAGCAGCATAGAGGTCAATCATTGTTTTTCTCTGTTTTCATTGCTATGTCCTAAAGCAAACAGCCAATCAAAGTCAAGTTTCAGGTAGAGGGGTAGGGCTTAGCGTAAGCTGCAGGTCACAGTGTTTTGGAGTGAAGCAGATGCCATAATAACATTGAGATTGTGCGCGTCCGAGAGGCATAATGTTCAAAACTTCGGGGTTGACGACCAGTTATCCTATGGTTTGGACTTGTGCGACCTTCAGGAGGAGACAGACATTTGGACCGTGAGAGAGAGGAAAACTCTTTTGGACTAGAGAGCTGCTTTTCCCTGCTGCCGCTGCTGCTGGCTTTGGACAAGCTGGTGCTCGTCTATGGTCGGCCGGCCGCCTATTCCCCTCATCCATTCACCTACCCCCCTGCATGTTCCATGGAGTCGTGAGTACTGAAATTGCACGTGCCTTTTATTTTATTGCTTGTGTTTACAAGTGAAACGACCAATACAGTTTTTAGGCCTCAACGCTCCCCAACCACGACGAGCCTACAACATTTTATTTTGTTTCATTGTGGTTTGATTAAGTGTGTGTGTGTGTGTGTGTGAGTGTGGGCCCACAGTGAATTGATGATGTCTATATGTCAATGCTGATAAACACTAATATTTAATTTTGCTTATTAATATTGGGTGGTATTTTTATTTTAATTAGTGAATTAAATTCATTGCTACTTTATTATTTTATTTGCACCTTTGTTAATAAATACCCACAGCTTGGGAGTTTTGTATTTAAAGCATACTCATGGTGTAGTTCATCTTACATATTTCAGGTTTTGTTGAACTATTTACAAAAGGTCAATTGAATTAATATACCAGACTAAAAACTTAGTTGGATACATGCTTTTATTGTATTTCTTTAATCTTAGTGGAGGCACCGCCATTAATTTTGAAAAACTTTATGAGCTTTGGTAACTTTAAGGATGGGACAAGCTTCAGAAGAATTTAGGATTGTCAGGAGGCAAGAGGATGAGTGACAGTGAAACAGAGACACAGACACAGCTATAAATTTTGACTGCATGTATTGAACAGTAAACCAGGTAATAAAATCAAGGTAGGTTCAAGTTATAATGCAAATCCAACTACAGCGTTCAATTAGAAATTACCAGTAAGAAAAATAAAAACAGTGCGCACAAAAATAAAGAAAATAATAAAGACCTGTGTATTGTCAAATTCTTTGCATGAGTCACAGTTCTCACTCCCACTGTGGTGTGGGACTGATATGAATAGAGGTGTGTTTGTAGTCCAGGGCTGTATTTGTGTGTACGGTTCAATCCTACCGCACTTGATGAAGGTGGGAAATATGTGAATGTTCTTCAGTCATAGCCCGCTGGCTGAAGGCAGCAGGTTCATTATCTTGTGGGCTGGGTTCGCCATCCAGTACTGGAAAAGGGTTTCTCTGGAATCTCTACTCTGAAATCTCTTCTGAAGTCTCGGGCCGTCATAAAAGATGACCCCACTGAAAAACTTGACCTATAGATAAGGTCAGAATAAAATTGCATTCATGCTAACTCCATGAGCATTTCTGATCATAGGATAAAGCTGATGTAATCAACATAACTCCAATTCACAATTACTGTTGTACAACATACAGGAAGCAATTCACTTCAATTTCACATTTCAAAATGATATTGTTTTAGTAATAACCACCAAAATAATTCCAGAGAGCTAATACCTTTAGTACAACTCAACTGTAGTGTTAGTTAAGGTGCATAATGAAAAACACCAATAGCAACTCTATTATAGTCAATGTACTACACTCTTGTGAGCTGCACAGATACTAGTGCTAACTGTCAGATACTAGTGCTAACTGTCAGATACTAGTGCTAACAGTGACATTAACTAGCAACTATACCCCAGTCAGCAGTTAAACTGCAGCAATTTATTCAAATAATCCAAACAAATACACAAAAAGCAACATAAAACAGTCATCTTCAATATATCAACACGGCAGAACATGTCCACTACACCTCAGCAGTATTCCTTAACCCATGACAGATCGAGTTTTATAAACTACTAACACTTTTGGCCTAACCAAATGGGATCTACATGGCATTAGTTTAACATAGCAAAAACTAGCATCACGGTTAGCGGACTTCAAGCTACATGTCAACAGTTTGCTCGACTCATCAGTGCAATGAATTCAATTCTCTCTCTGGTTTTATCCACACAGTGACAGAATGGCGTGAGGCCTCAGTGCACTGCTAGGACGAACAAAGCTCTCTCTTTCTCTGATTGGATCCACGCTGTAAAAAATGGCTTCGCTCTGTTCAAGGATTCAACCAAGCCTGGTGCATGACCAATCAGTGGACTGCTGGGAGATGGGCTTAAGCTTTTGATTGATTCAGGTGAAGGTCAAGTTTGTTTCACTGGCTTTTCACCCAGCTTATCAACAAAACATTTTTTTTCACATCCATTACACTATCTTAAACAAACAGAATATGAGGTTTATTTATTTGTAGTGCAATATTATGATGTTCTAAATATTCAGAGATGTATTCATCTATTTGTTACTGATTATTCATAACGATCTGAATATTAACTCAGAGATGTATTTATTTATTTATTGCTGATTGATGATTCAACCACTCTGGGCTACACTAGCCTACAGAAAAATTCAACAGATATGGATCTCTCCAGGCACGGAACATCTAAGTCCAGCCCGGGGAGGAAGCTACGCAGACCTCATACCTGATAGTTATGTATGTGTATTATCTATATCAGTAATGTGGCCATAGTGCTGGAGTTGTTGTGCTTACCTCTCGGGGGCTGAACTGCGCCTCGTGTTGACGTAAAAGTCTTTCTTGGATGCAAAAAGTCTCTTCAGAAGAAAAATTCAACAACGTCTGACGGTCAATCGATTATTTTATTTAAAACTTCAGCACAGCAGTCGGTTATTACAATTAAAAGTAAAAACTCAAATTAAAAAGCAAAAGTACTGTAACCTCCTAAATTTTGATTGTTTTAGGTTTTTCTTTTGTCAAAGCAAACGTGTGCTTAGTAGAGAAAAAGCCCTCTACTTCTCCACGTTTCCCTTAATTTAATTTGTCTATTGGCTGGTGCTCAATAGCTGCTGAAAAGAGAGAAAAAATGTTCTCCTACAATTTCACAATTTCTCGCCTTCCAAAAGCAACCAACTTTCCACCGATAAGATATCTCACAAAGTGCGAGATGCCAAAAGGTATTCTTCGCCAAATTGACAAAACCTCCCGGTGCAACAAGATCGCGAGCCCCAAAGTGAAGAAAGTGCTGGGACAGGAAAAGAGAAAAGGGAACAAACATGGCTAGAGTGAACTTGTTTTCCTTCCCAGTGCATTCCTCACAGCACGTACCATTGCACAACTTGTGCAAGCTGGAACTGTAATGGCTGGACTGGTGCCACCCTTACAGATTTTTGATCACATGCCAATCCAAGGCGTTTTTTGTACTTTTCCAGCACACTGTCACACACAAACAGGAACTCTTCTTGGCACGCAATGTCCACACAAAAGAGACATAAGTACACACACCTCACATGTCTAAAACACGTGTAAGTGTTGAACACACACTCCTCACATATTTGAAACACGTGCGTCTACCTACGCAGTTACTTTATACTCAACAAATACACTCCAGGTTGATTAAGTGCTTCAAGATGTTTATTGTCACACCAGCTATACAAGTTCAATCGTGTGAAATACTTTTTGCTGGGAAGCTCCATTAACAAAACAGTAAGTTAAGTAGCATAAAATCCAAGGCGTTTTTTGTACTTTCCCTGCACACTCACACACGAACAGGAACTCTTCTTGGTACGCAATGTCCACACAAAAGAGACATAAGTGCACACACCTCACATGTGTGAAACACGTGCGAGTGTTGAACACACACTCCTCACATATTTGAAACACGTGCGTCTAACTACGCAGTTACTTTATACTCAACAAATGCACTCCAGGTTGATTAAGTGCTTCAAGATGTTTATTGTCACACCAGTTCAATTGTGTGAAATACTTTTTGCTGGGAAAATCCATTAACAAAACAGTAAGTTAAAGGGACTGTTTGTAACTTTCTAAGTGTATAAATGTAGCGGGTCGGCACACATGTGTGCTCGCATATGCGCGCTCGCGTGTGGCCGCTGTCTTGTCTCGTCTCCTCTGCCTGCTCGCCTTCACTCAGACAGCGCCCGTGTTCTCGAGTACTCGCTCCACTTCTAGACGTGAACGCGCGCTCACTCCACACTGCAGAAGAGTTAGTTTAGCTCTGAGAATATCTAGTGAATGTTCAGTGGACGTTTGTGCAGAAATAAATGCTGCAGCTCCTCCAGACCAACAGAGGTTTCCCGTGTCTTGGGAAGTAACGGGGCTCCACAGAGAGAAACGTTACCGTCTCGTTACCAACCGGTGTCTTCCTGCTCTCTCCGGCTGCGGGCGGAGGGAGACGAGTTTCTCGCTGGGGAGCCCTGCTGCTGAAGCCTCGCTGCTGAAGCCTGCGCTGAGGCAGGGGAAGCATACACAGTATCAGCATTGATTCATGGAGAGACCTTGGTCTGGTCAGCTAACATTACTGCCAAGCAGCTGAAATATAGAGTGATATTGTGCTTTTAGCTGACGTGTGTCGCTTCACTGTTTTGAGCGATGCTCATTCATGTCCATTTAGAGCGAGCACAAGCACGAGCCTGACGCTGACTTTCGTTGATTTCACGGCCACAGGTGTCGCTGTTAAGAAGCAATTCTGAAAGTTACAAATAGTCCCTTTAAGTAGCATAAAATAAAATAAAAATGATAGTGTATTTACAATATATAATATAATATACAGTATATTAATAAAGGAAGTACTTGGTATATGGTAAATATACACTCACCGGCCACTTTATTAGGCACACCTGTTCAATTGCTTGTTAACACAAATAGCTAATCAGCCAATCACATGGCAGCAACTCAATGCATTTAGGCATCTCGACGTGGTGAAGACGACTTGCTGAAGTTCAAACCGAGCATCAGAATGGGAATGAAAGGGGATTTAAGTGACTTTGAACGTGGCATGGTTGTTGGTGCCAGACGGGCTGGTCTGAGTATTTCAAAAACTGTTGATCTACTGGGATTTTCACGCACAACCATCTCTAGGGTTTACAGAGAACGGTCCAAAAAAGAGAACATATCCAGTGAGCGGCAGTTGTGTGGACGAAAATGCCTTGTTGATGTCAGAGGTCAGAGGAGAATGGGCAGAGTGGTTGGAGATGATAGAAAGGCAACAGTAAGTCAAATAACCGCTCGTTACAACCAAGGTATGCAGAATACCATCTCTGAATGCACAACACGTCCAACCTTGAAGCAGATGGGCTACAGCAGCAGAAGACCACCCGGTACTAGCACCGGCCATTTTATTAGGTACATCTTGTACCTAATAAAGTGGCCGGTGAGTGTAGAAGCACAATATATATGGGAGCAGTAGAGTTTGCATACTATAAGAATATTGCACAGGCATTTTATATATATATATATATATATATATATATATATATATATATATATATATATTGCACATATTGCGTTGATTGAAGTATTGCACTTGTTTATTGCACTTTTTGTGCACAGCAAAATCGCCAGTGTTAATCCAACACTTAAAGAGTCAATTTTAACACTAAGCCAGTGAACATATGGTCCCTATCTACAGAGTGTTAAAGTTACACTGAACGTAGTGTTGAATTTTCAGAGTCAATTCAACTCTAGAAAGAGTTAATA